>BCLG01000480.1:129734-143160 GCA_001602295.1 Zoysia matrella
CGATCCGCCCTCGGCCCTCGAGCCGAAGGACGACCCCGCCGTCGGCTTTGCGGGTAAGGCTGCGGGTCCCGCGCCACTGGAAAAGTAGTCCAGGAACCCCACCCTGGCCTTCCGCTTCCTGCCAGTCCTCCTCGGCCTTGGCGCCGCCGCGGAACTGGGTTCGGCCCTTCGATGGGTCAGCACCGCAGCAGAGCTGGTCGCGGCCTTGTTGGCGGTCGCGGCCGACGGCGGACCCTGGAAGACATCGAGGTTAGCCTCGTGCAACGACAAACCACTACTACCGGAATGAGAAACCTACGCTTACCAGCTGACGGTGGTCCCTGTCGAGGGGACGTTGCCCCCGGTCGAGGCCACCTTCGGCGTCCTTGAAGACATTCTCGGAGGCCTTGAAGACCGTTGTCCCGGTCAGCCCCTGCTCTCAGATGCGCCGAATCGCCTCCAGGTGAGGTCGGATCGTCTCGACCTCGGCCGCCGAGAGCTTCGACTTCAGGACCCCGTCGCTCGGGGCATCGAGTCTTCGAAAGGCGGGAGCTGAGGGTCGGCATTCTCGATGTAGAACCACGACCTCCGTCAGCCCTTCAGCGAGGTCTTCAGGTCGACCTCGATGTACTTCTGGGACTTCCGAGTCCGGAGCATGATGCTGACGCCGTCGACGCGTCTGTCGACCCCAGTCTCTTTTGACGTCTGAAGGCTGGTGAGTAAGAAGTACTTCCACAGCAGGAGGCTCGGCCGAATTCTCAAGTACGCTTCGCAGAGCGTGACGAAGACGACGGCATGGAGGATCCCGTTCGGTGCCAGCTGGTGAAGCAGGGCGCCGTACTGATTGAGGACCCCACGGAAGAAACTTGAGACGGGCAGCCCCAACCCGCGCTCGTGGTACGCCAGGAAGCTGACGATCTTCTCTGGCGGCGGCGCGGGCGCGACGTGGCCGAAGCCGGCCACCCAGCCCGTCGATTCCTTCGGCGAGACTATCCCCACGACGCTCCACCTCTCGAGCAGAGCGTCGTCGACGCACGAAGGCTCCCACTCGGACATTTTGTGGGTGGCGACAAGCGTAACGAGAACGCGAATGGAAGCTACGGCGATCGCTGGACCTAACGGCGCTATGGCGGATAGCAGAGCTAACGGGTTCTCGCGCGCGACAGGAAGGTCGAAGACGAAGGAAGGAAGCGAGGTGAAAACGCGGAGTTATCGCACCCCCCCTTTTTAAAGGGCCCGGGCAATTATGCGCCCCCCACGATCGGCCGAGGAGTAACTGCTCGATCGTAGGATCGCGCCTCGAAGCGCACCCTAGCAGTCCGCGCCCGACCCGCTGACGAACGGGCCCAGGCCGCACCTGGCCGCCTCCGTCGCGGATAGGACGGTAGCAATTACTCCGACGAAAAGGTTGCCAGAGAACGACTGGCAGGCGACGTGCCGCGGGCGCGCGAATCGCCGCGTCCTCGCCGCCGTCCGATCGAATTCAAATCAACCGCTCGGATCGACCGGCAGTTTAAATTCCCGAACGATCCGATTGCCCTCCATATGGAGGCACGGAAGCCGCCTGATCCCTGTAACCGTCACGGCGGACTTGAATAAGAGGCGGCAAGCGAACGAAACCCCCGACGACCGGTTGACCGACAGCCGGGGCCACCGAGCCAATCCGAACGTTCGGGCGCTGATCATAGATAATCCTAGGCGCGACGCTGATCATAGGCAGGAACCGCATCGAACCGGTCCGACCTAGGCGTCTCACCGAACGAAAGACCGAGAACGACCTCGGCTCGACCTCGACGGTCGGAACGACGCGTGCACGCAAAACGAAACCCCCCAACGACTGGGCCAATGCGTACGATCGGGCGCTGATCTTGGCTTTGTCCTAGGCGCGACGCTGATCACGGACAGGGACCGCGTCGAAACCGGCCCTTCTCAGGCGTCTTACCGAATAGAAAAAACCGAGACCAATCTCGGTCCGACCTCGACCGTCGGGCAACGCTCAGCCGGCCCCCCGGATCGTCTCTGGGCTCGGGGGCTAGGCCTATGGAGCGAATCCGATATGATCAACCATCGACGAATGATGGTCCGCGCAACGTCTCACGACCGACCCTCCGGATCGCTCGAGGGCTCAGGGGCTACGCACTACGGGCGCACTCGCGCGCCCCGTAGGATCAACCATCAACGAATGATGGTCCGCGCAACGTTTCAGTCCACGATCGACCCTTCAGATCGCTCGAGGGCTCGGGGGCTACGCTCTACGGGTGCGCTCGAGCGCGCCCCTAGGAGCACAGCGAACCTCGGGAACGACGAGCCCGACGCCGCCTCCACCGAAGGTCGCAAACGGCGCCAGGCTCGGGGGCTACTGTCGGGATCACGTACCTCAGGTACCCGACGGTCTGTGTTCGATCGCGTAAAATCCTGAGTTAGGGGTCGGGCGACCGTGGGACCCGACCCACCAAGCGGCAATCTACGGCAGCCAAGCCTTAGCCACGCTAGACGCTCGGAGGCTCCGGCCTCCGACGGCCGACCCTCGAGGAGTAGGTGCCATGTTATGGTACATTTACTCTGACGACCAACTGCCGTCCGTCCTGACGGGACGGGACGAGATTCGACACGACGACACTCCAGCAGAAAGCTGCGACGGCTGCTGGACAAGACATGACAGCACTGTAGCCGGCACAGCGGCGCCAGACAAGCGCCACAGTGCCCGCCGCTGCGCACGACGCGACGGGTCACGACCGCGCCTGGACGAAGCGAAATAATGACGATAACAGCAGAAGGACTCATCTGTCGGTGAGACGGCAGGATCGCGTAGGACCCACCATTTGTAACCCCGGGCCCCCTTTATTTAAGGAGGATCCAGGGAGCGATAGAGGAAACGGGCAACAAACCACACCGAAAACAGTCCCGAACACACGAAAGATAAATCCACGAGCTCCACTGGAGCCTAGGGTCCTTGCTTCCTTTCGGGCAAGCACCCTCATTTGCCCACGTTCCGGATCCTCCCGCGAAGAGAGGATCCCGCCTTTGTAATATTATCATCGAGATAATCCGATCCCTGGACGTAGAGTAATACACCGCACGAGGTGGTGGCCCGAACCAGGTAAAAAACCTCTTTGAGTCTTCCTTAAACTAGGCCACATCGAATCCGAAGGCACACCACCCCATGATCGTATATTTACTGTGCCGATGGTCAAAACGCCGACACATCTCATATTAAAAACTGAGCCTTTGCAAGATGCAAATACTGTAGGGATTTAGAATGTACACACAATAACAGAAGTGCAGGTAAATATCTCAATGTGTAATGTATATATACCTCATAGGGATCTGTTTTGAAGGAGTTTTGATTGAAATTTAAATGTTTCTTGTGAGTTATGACAAATGAGACTGTAGCTTGTGTTGTGGTGAGTTGGACTGTGCTTAATTTCTCGGTACTATTAAAGTTTTACTTATCAGTATCTTAAATGTCTCTATGCTTAAGCGATTACTTCTATGCTAGTGTGTAGCTAATGAAACAAATTGCATATGGCAGTTTAATATTGGGACTAAGGGATTACTTCTATGATAGTGGTGTAACTCATGAAGCAACCTGCGTATGGAAGTTTAAAATTGGGACTAAAAGACTTTGTTGTTTTTGTGTTGCATGCTATTCTATGTTAACCAGCTTAAATTTTAACAGGTGCATGGATTATTACATTTATTGGGATTTGATCATGAACTTGGCCAAGAAGCTGAAGAAGAGATGGAGAAGGAAGAAGAGCACATATTAAGTACTCTTGAGTGGACAGGAAAGGGTTTAATCAGGAGCGCCTATGACGCTGCTACCAATGTAGAGCATTTACAAAATTCTATTGGTAAGTTATTTTTGCAGATATTATTATTTTGTTCAAATAGAACAATAAATACTAGCTTCTTTTTTTTTTTTTTTACTATTGCCTATGGATTCACCTGCTGTGTACAGATGTCAATAACAATCTAGAGAAAATGAGTCTACAACAGGAACCTCAGCTTAAACTACGCCATATCGTATGTGATATAGATGGTGAGTTTATCGAGGACCTAGAGGCATACAGATTTTGTTAATATCATGCGAAGTTCAAAAGTTCAATTGTTTCCAAAAAATTGTTAAGGTACTCTTGTCGACGATAATGGATGCCTGCATGAAGAATCAATTGAATCTTTGAGAGATGCAATTACAGCAGGAGTAAATGTTATCATGATTACTGGAAAGGTGGGTTTCACATGTTGATGCTTGTAATTTTTATGGCAGTTAAGGTCAAGTTTTTTAAATTTTAATGGCAGTTAGCTGAGGAAAGGATAGCTGCTCGACTTAGTAATAGTTTCTTCACTGTGCTATTGTCAATCTATGTGCCTTCCCGTAACAGAAAAGAGTATTTATGAGACTCCAGAAGGTCCTGATGAAAGCTTAGGCTTGGCACAAGATAACGTATATATAGCGCTTCAGTGAAACTTTTTATGTTAATTGTAGCTTTAGTGTCTGTATGTAGAGACTAGCTATGAGCATTATCATAACTGAGTTATGCTATATGAAATAAATACTTCTGCTTGTACACAAGTGATTTTGTTCATTAATTCATTGTGTGAGTCCTGCAAAAGAATGTTCTATGATATCATAATTTGATAACTATACTATTTGCGATGAACTATAGTGGATTTTATCAATGCCTTTAAGCACATTAAAGTCACTGAGGAACCCAAAAGAGGTGTAAACTTTTTTTTTTTTACTTGTCATTGGTTATACTTATCTAATGTGTTCTTCGGCTTTGTTGTTCTTGAGTAGAGTCGAACTTCTACTGTTAGAACTTTCAAGCTTCAAAATTCCCAAGGAAGAGATGCTTTGATATCGGAGACTTCACCTGGTGTATTTCTACAGGTATATCCCAGTTTCACTTGCATAATAATTCTATAAAGAGGGACCTCTGGTTTTTCGAAGCTTAATCATCCAATATTACCTCGTTTTCTCCATGCGATGTTGTGTTGATGATGTATGCGACACCAATTATCTGCTTTCAATGAAATATTATGACCAAAAGTTTACTCATCATCTCACCAGTCACTATTCTAATACGGTTCTTTTTGCATTTTTTGAGCATTTATTCGTATAAATTATGTTATACAATCTTTCGCTTTGTGACTTTTGACCCTTAAACAGTTATGTTTCTGCTCTTTTTTTTTCAGGGTTCACTTGTTTATGCGCATGGCCAAGTAATTTATAGAGCAAATTTGGATGCAAATATCTGCAAGGAGGTGATGACCTAAAGCTGTTCTAGCTAATGTTCAGTAGCAGGCATGCTTTCATGTATTGTAGTGTTCATATATTCTATTGTCAGAACTGCTATTTTATTACATTGATATGTTTAGGCTTCAACTACTATCCATCACTAGGGAGATTTACTGTGAAATTTGGTTTTAATCCAGCTGGGTTTGTTGCGGTTTATCTGTTATTAGTATTTGATTTTGGATAACAGAAATGGAATATTCTTCTACTCTAGAATTTTGCAATCTTTTAGGCATGGAAAAGATCATCAAATATGCTGTCTGTAAGTTTCTTTTGTTCTATATGTAGGCCTTTTTATACTCCTTGAAACACAAAATTCCTGTGGTTGCATACTGTGAGGATCAATGCTTGACTTTGTTTGAACATCCATTTGTTGACCTACTATGCTCAGTGCATCACGAGACCAAGGTGTGATCGATATATATTTGCTGGATTGAATTTTCCGCCTCAAGTTATGGTTGTAATAGACAGTTGAGCTGGTTTTGTAATTTCATTTTAGGTAAAAGTGATGCCTTCAATTGAGGATCTTTTGGAACATTCATCTATTCAGGTTTGTCGTTGTACAACTTTTGCAAGCACAAATTGGTATATTTTTTGTATGGAAATTCGATAGAGGCCATGGTTTCCTTCATCTCCACTGTAGAAAATCGCTTACAACCTTATTCAAGCTTTTTTGTAAATGATACAAAGTAAGCCATATGTTAGTAAAAAAAAATCTTAAAACTTTCTTAGAAGTATGGTAAGAAAATAAGCCATTGAAATAGGAAATTGTTGCGGTTGATGAAATCATAATGTGCCGACTGGAAGATATGCGCTCAATAATATGGTTTGTTGGGGGGGGGGGGGGGGGGGGGTGACCTTCCTCATCTAGCAGTGAGGTATATTGACAAAATATGCATCTGAGCCACTGAGCTAGTTGTGCAATATGGTGTAGAATTATTCGCCCTCCCTGTCTCTTTTGGATAACGGCTTAAAAGATCCATGAAAGTTGATCTAACTCATCGATTGAAATATTTGGATAACTGAAAGAATACTTTTGGTCATCAAACCCAGTTTTGTCATGAGATTGATAAATATTAGGTCAGGTTGACTTAGGCTAACAGAATTACTTCTACTGGCAGAAGTTGCTCTTCTTCAATAATGCGGAGGCTGATTCATCTCTCCTGATTGATCATTGTTCAAAACTGACCGAAGGGAGAGCTCGTATCATCCAAATGCAGCCACATTCAGTTGAGATTGTCTCTCTTAATGCTTCAAAGGGTCATGGTCTAAGAATTCTACTTGATTATCTTGGAATAACAGAAGATGTATGGCTTCATTCCCATGAAATGCATTGCATTTACTATTCAACTTTTTTATACCCTTTCATCTTTGTGTTGTGCTCATTAAAATTGTGCAGTGTTGACGCTACAGCTTTTTTGCATATTTTTTTCTTCATGTACAGTGTGATGTTGATGCTGCTGGAGTAGTCAGATGGCTGAATGATAAGCAATTCGACTGACACCATTACAGAGCAATTCTTTAGAAAAGGCATTCTGTTTGAGATATTTATATGTCAGAATAAATGGCATACATGTATAACGAGGAATTATCACTTTCGACATGGAAAAGGAAGGGGATGATGAATGGTAACTTTGATGTTGCAGGGTACCGGCGATGTAGGAACAAACTACCAGTTTCTTTGCTTCTGAATAGATACTTTTCTTAGCCTAATCAAAAGAAAACTGGACTAGCCCAGCCGTGCACAAGCGAAGCCAATCCAGTCCCTCGGAGCAAAGTCAACTCTATGACAATTTTGACTCTAGAATTCTGGATAGTTGCATTTTGTATAGCATTGCTGCATGCTAACTGTTGTCAGTAATTGTGTAAATGTTTACTCCACCTTATGGACATATATGGATAAGTAATGAATGGCTAAGTTTGGATTCATGAGCAGTAATTTAACGGAGGCAGTTTATACTAGATGATTTTGCTCTTCTATATAGGGAGGATACATGATAAGTATATTGCTCATCATTGAGTTTTATGAGTTATGATTCACCATTTCTCTGTCAGTCTGTCCATTCATTGTTTAAAAAAAAAATGTTCTTCCTATTGATCATGAGAAGGGGACTAGGGGAGCCTTGGTGCAGTGGTAAAGCTGTTGCTTGTTATTATGAGGTCATCATGGCTTCGAGTCCTAGAAACAGCCTAGCAGAAATGTAGGAAAAGGCTAGTACAAAAGACCCAAAGTGCTCGGACCCTTCCCCGGACCCTGCACAATCAGGAGCAACGTGCACTGGGCTGCCCTACATATGGATCATGAAACGAAACATAAAAAAGAAAGTTTGATCGATGCACCAAAAGGAACAATAGTTTGCATTTTTTTTAATGTAAATCTTACAAGAATATCTTGTGAATGGAAAGTTGAAGCTTGAAACCCTAGTTTTTATTTGTTTCTAGGGTTTCTATTTGTTACAAAGCAATATGCATTTGGACATCTCTCTTGTTCTGGTGAGCAGGTGGTTAGGCACTGATGTAGTCGTGGTGAAGGAGATTTTGTGGGCCTCTTTGCAATCATCTTGCGAGGCTTTGGTAAGTTAGTAGACAGCTGGTTCATGTCTAATCCTATTGTGTAGCTTTTACATGTCTTCATCCTCTTACTGCATGAAATTTGCTTTGCAAGGTCTTGAACACATGTAGCATTGGATATTGATGTGAATGATTGGGACTTCCCTTGGTAGTACTTGGACAGCCCTTTCCTGTTGATATGAAACTACTTGTAAGTAATGGTATATATTTGACTATTTGAGTGCTTTGCAACTGAAGTTTTTATGGAAGTAAAAATTAAAATTTGTTCGTATGCATTCATGGGAAAAAAATTGTTCTAGTAGAATCATGACATTGTGTTATACAGTTGAAAAATTTTCCTTTTAGGAAATTTATGAACTCATGTGTCCTTTTAACTGATAGTATGCATAGGTGAACACCAGTCAGCACATGGGAATATCACCTTTTGTTCAACAGAGATAGGTGACTTAGGAAAAATATTTATAACAAAACAATTTCATATAGTTTCATGGGCTCCTGTATAGTTTGTGTGTGCGTGTCCTGTGTGCTGAGTTGGGACTTATGGTATGTATGTTTGGATTCTCCCATTTGGAGAATCCGTGTGCAAGCCTGTTTTCTCTCTCTGATACATAGATAGTAGCGTTGAGGAAGAGAAAAGTACCTAAGCATTGTCTATTACGGACAGAAACTAGCCAATATTAACACCAGATAACAGTACAAAGAAATAGGCATTGTTGCTTATATAAATTGGAAACTATTTTCACACCGCTAGACTGTTGTACAAAAAGTAGCATTGTGTTATTATTACTAAGACATTAATAAAAACTTGTGCAGGACAGACAGCATACACACCTGATCGGAAGCTGGATTAGAAGTGATGATAATTCATACAGTGGACCCTGGGCATCCAGCTGCAACGTGCTCGAAGATGCTGAGGCTGGCTCAGGGGAATTATGACCTGGTGGGGATGATGTTGCATCGTCAGACAAATTTGAAATTGATGAGCATAGGGACCCATTGGATGCATCTGAGAAAGAAGTTTCCTCAGAATGGTCATCGCTGTGTTTGTTGTGGATCTCCTCATGGCTCAAGGGTTCCCCAGTGGATGCTGCATTGCAAGACTCTGTCATTTGTCTTTAGTAGATGAAGATGCTCCGCTCAAGAGGTTGTAAGGCAAAGGCGAGCAGTTTATGTGGATATATAGAGACGCAGGAAGAGAGAAGGCAGTTCCGTGGGGGTAGGCAGGCGCCTTATTTATTCTGATAGGCTTCATCAATCCAGCACGCAGGGTAAGTGGTAGATACCTTTACCTCATGTGATCTTGATAAACTCGCATACAGTTTGATATTTCTCATGGTATATTATTACTTATTATGAACATTACGTCTCTTCGTTGACAACAGGACTGAAGAAATGGACATCGGTTACTTACCGAGATGAGGAGCCTGTGAAAACGACGTGGATAATCCTCTGGCTTCAGATAAGCATCTTATCTTAGGAAATCCTGTCGGTGAAGACAGGTTAAAAGAAGGGGTGTTATCCTTATGGATTAGGACGGATAAGCTAGATTATGGCTGCAAGAAGGTGCTTTCTGGTAGCTGGGAAGTTATAATTTTGGTAATTAGGCTTGAGATTAGTTTATTTATCCGGTGCGCTCTAGTGGACCGGTACAGCCAGTCGGCTGGATCTCAATCAAGTCATGTTCAAATGTTCGATACAGTAATGAAAGCAACGCCTGCTCCCTTAACGCTGCAAATGTTCTCACAACGGGATGGTTCCTGAAATCTTTGGCTGAACTTATGGGGCCCTTGTAGCTATCTGTCGGAGCAATATATTCGTTCCTCATCAAGGGTTTATTTTTTCCAAGTGTTTTGCTTCAAGTGTTTTACTTGTTCCCGCAATGTATCCAGTGCATCCAAATGCCAATTCGCAAATACACACTTCAACCTTGTATCCGAGTGCATGCAAATGCCAATTCGCAAATGCACACTTCAACCTCGGGATGTCTTAACAAGAGTGAACGCTAATGCGCAATAGGGTGATTCTCACGTCAAATTCATATAGTATTGTCGTCCTGCCAATTCGTCAATTAGGCGGCAATTAAAAAAAGGAACCTTTTTGCAGCTCATCCTGGAGACCAGGGAACCAGGAAATATCAGAGGCGACCAAACAGACACCCTTTATTAGTCCTTTACAACACTTAACCGCGTTGCGTGCAAGCTTTGCAGCGAAGGAGCCGGGCAGGAGTGGATAACGCAAACACCAGATGCATGCATAGACGCAGAAGCCCTTTGTGGGCTCATCTCAGATTATTTGCACATCTCAAATTCGAATGCACGAGTGCAGAAATCTGAATCTCCCCATTGTCGACTCGACATTAACAGACCAATGTAATAATGTACGGAGTATGTATCGATGGTTCAGCTGCATAAGGCCGTTGACACTCACAACCCTTCGCGCTTCTTCTTCATTTGGTCGGCTGTTTCACCGCCCTGGTCACCATCTCGATTCAGTTCGTTTCTGATTCAGGTCAGTTGTGCGCAAGCATCGTCTTTGAAGTCTTGCTGAATGAATCGTCTGACCAAGGGACGACACCTCGCGATTTGCAGTTAGGACGCCGCCGGCCGGACGAGTGTTGTAGTAATCCCGTCGCGCGCCCAAGTCTTTCTGTTTATTTCCTTACTGTTTGGTTTAGCAGTCGGTTATCAAAGTTGTAAGCAGGAGAGCACGATCAAGCTAGTTGGTCGTGCGCGTCGTGAAGCTCGCGCATGGCGAGACGTGCGGCATGAGTGATCATGGAGATCATGTCGCGCGTGGCCGCCTAACGGCCCGGCCACTGCTATCAGTTTTTTTCTATGTATTTCGATGATCAATACAAAAAACGCTGCCAAGTTTTAGCAGCACAAAACTCAGCTCGTGTCCAGGTGTTCGCGTGCGTTCACCGGAGCTCACCGCCGGTGAGGTCCGGGGTGATCTCCAACATTTGGTACCAAAAGCCCGAGTTGATTCTGCGCCATCATGTCCGCCGGCGGCCGTCTCGAAGGGAGTGGATTCGCCTCACCAGAACGGCGTTGGCGCCGCTCGCCATCTCCTCCACCACGCAGAGCACGACGCCAAGACAGCGGTCGCGAAGTGGTGACAGAGCGAGTTATCGAGAGGAACTCCGGACAGATGGTCTACCCAATGCTCACAAGGACGAATTACACCGAGTGGTCGCTTGTGAAGTTGTGATGCAGGTGAACCTACAGGCTGCCCAGCTGTGGGACGTCATCGAACTTGTAACCGGGGATTTGGTCGAGGATCGACGTGCACTGTCAGCGCTCCTGCATGCCATTCCTCAGGAAATGCACGCTGGGATTGCAGTCAAACCAACTGCTTCCAAGGCGTGGGAGTCGATGAGGACATTGCGAATCGAAGGAGAACGGGTCAAGGAGGCCAACATCGCAAAGCTGCGTCGGGATTTCGCCGAGATCTCCTGGAATCCTGGAGATACAATTGAGGAGCTGGCGCATCGGATCACCGCCCTGGTGAACGAGCTGCGGGTTCTAGGGGACTCCATCACCGACAAAGAAGCTGTGAAGAAGCTCCTACACACTGTCCCTGAGAACCTAGAACAAGTCACCATCTCTGTTGAGACTCTGCTCGACCTCGACGACGTCTCCATGGAAGAAGCGACGGGACGCCCCCGGGCGGTGGAGCAGAGGAAGAAGGCCGCGGTGGCGGCCAAGGACAGCAGCGGGCGACTTCTCCTCACGGAGGAAGAATGGATGGCCCGGCTCAAGATCCACAACGGCGATAGGACCGGTTCCGGGTCCAGCTCAAGCTCCGGCAAGAAGCGGGGCGCCGGCAGCGGAAGGGGCCGTGGACGCGGGAACGAAGCGCGAAGTGGTTCAAGCACTAAAGCGGGCCGGGATGACAAATGCAACTATTGTGGCAAGCTGGGCCACTGGGCATGAGACTGCCGGAAGAAGAAGAGAGAAGAGGAGGCCCACACGGCCCAAGTCGAAGATAAAGAGGAATCCCTGCTGATGGCCCAAGCGGTGTCACTGGATTCAAATCTGAAGCCGCCCGCTACACAGTGGTCGTCTTCCCCGAGCGTCCCTGCAACAACACAGCTGCGCCAGAGCATCGCGATTGAAGAACAGAAGGTGTTTGCCCACCTCGAAGCACCTGAGGACGGCTACCATCACCGATGGGTGCTGGATACTGGAGCCATGAACTACATGACCGGCTCCAAGGAGGCGTTCGCCGAGCTCGACGCAGGCATCACGGACTCCGTGCGCTTCGGCGACGGCTCAGTCGTGGCGATTGAAGGCCGGGGCACCATCGTCTTCGTTTGCAAGAATGACGAGTACCGCATGCTTACGGGCGTCTACTTCATACCCCGCCTCAAGGCCAACATCATCAGCATTGGCCAGCTTGACGAAGCTGGATGCCGGATCGACATCGACGACGGCTTGCTGAGGATCTACGAGCAGGGCGGGAAGCTTCTGGCTAAGGTGCATCGCTCACCCACTCGTCTGTACCATCTCGAGCTCACCATCGGCCGGCCTGTTTTGTTGGGATAATGATCTGCAAGGCGTAAAGATAACATTGCATTAGTTTCAAAATTAAGAATTAACCACGAAATTAATTAAGGACATGCATGTTAAGTGATAAAGAGCTATGCAGAACCCAGTCCAATGCACACGTGCAATAGAATAAGTCACGCCCTAATCGATGGTGTAACCAAAAAAACGGTTACGACCCCAAACCGGGCAGCAACTATAAAAAAGGGTGAGGGGCGCCCAACAGCAAGACGCACAAGTCATTCGCGAGTTCCAGGCAGGCCACCTTCCGATCCTCAAGGGTGCCGCACCGGATCTGAAGGCCGTCACCAAGCCAGTGCAAAAGGAGCTATCACTGGACAATGCAAGTGAAGAACAGAAGGGAGAAGATGTAGATCCAGTACACAACTACAGATCAACCTCGTCATCAAGCGTCATGGAAGAGTTCACATCAAGACGTAAGTACTCAAATTCCGCATTATGATTAAGTGTGTTCATGATTCTAAGCTTAAGATCCGAAGTAATTAGCCCTAAGTTCCCTACATTTGGTAATGAGAGCCAGACTGCCTAGGTCACGAACCAATTAAGGTTAATTGTCTTGATTAGAGGTTAATAGTGCGCTAATCAATCATGAAGCATGCCTAATTATGATTGATTAGTGTTAATTGTAATCAATTAGTCTTAACCATGTCACTGTTATGACGGCTTAAGATGAGAATTAGTGTAAATCATGTTGACCTAGATAAGAAAGGGGCAGATGCCGCAGTTCTACCCCTCTGGATCACGACTAAAACACCCGAAACAGAACCCCAAAAAATAAACCCTAACCTTAACCCTAAGAGTAAATAAGGAAAAGTAACTAAGCTTCTAGATCCGCCGTCAGCGCGTCGGGTTGGACTTCCTCGCCTGGCCACCTAGGTAGTAGATCCAGCCACCAGTAACATGGAGGCACGGCCATGAGGCGAGGCCGGCGTGTCTGCCGGCTTGCGGCCGACACAGCCAGGCGGCGCAAGACCCCAACCTAAGGGGTGGCCATCAGATCCAACCGCCA
>BCLG01000480.1:156167-173563 GCA_001602295.1 Zoysia matrella
TGCTAGTTGGCACAGAGAACTCTGGCAATTTGCACCTTTTGTTTTGTAGATACAATCAGTAATTCAGTACAGTTGGTGTTTACGTTTCTTTCTTCAAAGAATATTCTGATATGTTATGAAGTGCAATGGTAAGAGACTTTCTTAGAGTGATTCCTATTGTGTATTCCTCAGAGCAATGCCTGCTTGTTATTGTTGAACTGCAAAACCTAGACATGTTGTGTTTTTATTTATCACCAGTAACTTGCAGGAGCAATGGATTCTAGAATTCATATGCCTGCTATTGTACAACCGGTTTTGTCTCTTCATTGCACAAAATAACTTGGTAAATATCTTATGGAAGGAAACACATACATGCTCCATAGGTTTTGTGATCCCTTTTTACCTGATTTTTTATTTAATGCTATTACGGCATGATGTCCTGTTGTTGTAATTTCTTGTTTTTTAAAGTCATTAGTGTTCCAAGCTTATTCCTATTTTTAAGGTTCATGGGCCTGGAGCAGACATTGATGCCCTTTGTATTGGGCCTTCATATGTGAACCGAGAGGTAAGTTCATCAATGTTAATTTATGTTTTTATTGTTTAGATTACATATGGCTTCATGATGGATGCTAACAAAAGAATTCTGTAGGAGGATTTCTTTGTCACACTGCATAGCATACTAGCGCAAAAGGAAGAAGTGACGGAGTTGCAGCCTGTGCCTGATGCTCGTGTACCTGTTTTGAAATTCAAATTTCATGGGATATCAATTGACCTTCTCTATGCTAGCCTCTCTCTTTTAGTTATACCAGCAGTAAGGATTATAGTATTGAACATTTGAATTCATTAATATCTCATTATTCTGTGACACCTGCTAAATAATTCCTGTATATGGAGTATACCCTTCTGCATGAAATATATTTTCATAACTTAGGTTATCTTCCATTAGTTCCTTTGATCACACTTTACCACCTCCAAGCACAAGCAGTCAAGATGCAATATATATTGGGCTATTAAAAACCATGTGTTCTTTATTGTGTATCACCTGAATCTGAATATACATTTGTCAATGTAAAGTACTGCTGAGTAAGATTTAATAATATTTTCTTAAGTCTCGATTGTGCCTATTTGATTGATTGTTAACTTCTTGATCTTTAGATGGTGGGAGTGACAAATTGTATGTCTCTAATTTACTATTTTCTCCTGAGCCCCTACCCTATTTTGTAAAATAATGGAGATTTAGATACATATAGGCTAACACATACAGATGCTTGGGTTGTTGTTGAAGTGATGTCTTATCTTCTTGTTGTATTGCTGCAGGATTTTGATATCTCTCAAGGATCTGTGCTCTCTAATGTTGATGAGGCAACTGTTCGTAGTCTTAATGGATGCAGAGTGGCAGACCAGATTCTTCGGCTTGTTCCAAACACCGAGGTTATTTAACACAACCCCCTTCTCTCTTTTAACCTGTACTGTATGGTCCTACTGTATCGCCGTACCAAACTTAATGCTTTGCAGAACTTCCGGACAACACTGAGATGCTTGAAGTACTGGGCCAAGAGAAGGGGTGTTTATTCTAATGTAAGCCTGAGTTTATCTTCAGTTATGTAAATAAAATTTATTGGTCCACTTCCAGGGAAATGAGTTTTGTTCTTGCAAACGACTTTTTTTATATATTATAGTATTTTCCTTTTCAGATTATTGGTTTCCTGGGTGGTGTCAACTGGGCTATATTGGTTGCTCGTGTCTGCCAGCTCTATCCGAATGCAGTGCCAAGTATGTTGGTGTCTAGATTCTTTAGAGTTTTTACCCAGTGGCAATGGCCAAATCCAGTGATGCTATGTGCAATTGAGAATAATGACCTTGGTTTTTCTGTATGGGATCCCCGCAAAAATCCTCGTGATCGAAGTCATCTTATGCCCATCATAACTCCAGCATACCCATGCATGAACTCTAGTTACAATGTCTCAACCAGCACATTGAGGGTTATAATGGAGCAATTTCAGTTTGGTAATAAAATGTGCCAGGTACACGTTTATCTGTACCTGAAAAGCTTAGATTTGATGATTAATATTTTTAATGTATTTTCACTATCTATCTTTGATGCAGGAAATTGAGCTTAATAAGGCCAGCTGGGCTGCTTTATTTGAGCCTTTCCATTTTTTTGAGGCATATAGGAAGTTTCTTGTGGTTGACATAGTTGCTGAGGATGATGATGATCTTCGACTTTGGAAAGGATGGATTGAGTCTCGACTAAGACAACTTACCTTGAAGGTATTGTTTAAGTTTATTATTCTGTGGACTATGACTTTTATCTTTATTTTCATCATGGATATCTGGAGTGTTTGTGGTTATGCTAGATATTTATTGCAAGAAAATAATGCCTTTCTAAAATGCAGATTGAGCGTGATACTAAAGGAGTTTTGCAATGCCATCCTTACCCATATGACTATTCAGATCCTGCAATAAACTGTGCACACTGTGCCTTCTACATGGGCTTGTCAAGGAAAGAGGGGATGAAAAAACGTGGCCAACAATTTGATATCCGTGGAACAGTGGAGGAGTTTATCCATGAAATTGGTATGTATACATCATGGAAGCCCGGGATGGATCTTACTGTCACCCATGTCCGTAGGGAGCAGGTGCCATCTTATGTATTTGAACAAGGATACAAGAAAGCCTGTTCTACAATACATGCAAACGAAGAAGAGCAGTTTGACAAAAATGACACTGAAGATGGCGTAGGGAGTACATATCTGGAGGGTCAGGTTAAGAGAAAGTATGACTCTGATGGAGATGGCAACTTAGAACTACTATACAAATCTGTTAAAAGGGCTACAGTAAGCCCACTATGTGAGGAAACCCCACACCATCATGGAAACAGTGTCAATAAAATCCAATCTGAGAGTCCCGCGACAATAATTTCTAGTGTTATTTGTAGCGAGGCTCAGACTTCACTATTGCATTCTGATGATGTAAATTTGGAACAAACACACTTTACTGGTTCACCGCGTGGATCTGAGGATACTTCAGCATCTGGTACAAGCGCTGCAGCAATGGAGTCTCTTGTTATGGTTGATGAACCTGGCAAGTTTGGTAGCTTGACATCCAATGCCGATATCGATGCAACTCAGACAATGGCAGTACACACTAAGGATGAAACAAAGCATGAGGGAATCAGAAGCTTGGCAAGCAGCAGCTATGCAGAGTTTGTAGAGAGGGCAGAAGTTTTCAATGGGAAGATTCATGCTGATGATCGACACTTAAGTGGGGATAAATTTCTTTGAAATGGCGTTTTCAGACAGGTTTTTCTTCCTATTCCTATGCATCTTCCCTGACAAATTACGATTCTATTTTGATGCTTCTTTTTTTTTTGCCTAATTACTTTGATTTGCAAAGTTGATGAAAGTGCTCGAAAGGTAATGCAGGTTTCAAATTGGAAAGCGCTGAGGTCAGAACTTAGATCTAAGGCATGTCTAGATCAGAATCCGTCTTCCTTGAGCATCTGAAAATTTCTCTGTAATTTTCATGCTGTACCTTTTGGTTCCTGTTTTTTTCTTGTATGACAGGGCTCAATCTTATGTCATCAACTGGACAAACGGGGAATGAAAGGAAATTGGCTGCTGTTTGTTGAATGGAAATTTGAGTTTCATACCTGTTGTGGGTAAGTTGGCTTCTTAGGAAGGTTGCTTCTGTTCGTAGAAGCTGGTGCAAATCTGGGCATGTGTTGCTTTAGTTGCTTGAGAACGACGATGGGATTCACATCTGAGAACACCATGGAAGCCATGCATGTGTGATACATGCTACAAGTAACCAAGACGGGTGTTTTGGCAAAGGTCAGGAAGTTGTGCTTGTAGGTGAAATGGAGCAGGCATCACTGTATGCATACACTTCAAATACCAGCCTTTTAGGTCTAGGGCTCTAGGTTAATGTACTCTAGTTACTGTCGTGGAATCACCGTGTGCAGATATCCAGATACTTGTAAATCTTCAGGTATCCAACGTTATGGATCGAACTGCTTAGCAATTCATGCTGTTCTCTTATTCACCAATCACCAGTACTTCTGAAAAATTGATCACTTGCTCCGTTCAGATAAGAGCTGGAAAGCCCGGAACCATACTAATGGCATGACATGAAAGATGTGTTGCGTTCTGCTATAGTCATGAAGCGACAAGTAATTTGAGACCAAAATGTAAACTTAACCTAGGATTAGTGGCAAGTACACACTGTTACCAAAGTCAATTATACATGTATAGATATATAAGATTCTACATTGCTCTAATTACAAAAAACCCATAAACAGTAATGATAGAGAAATTAGTGACAATTTTGTAAGATTAAGTTACTGAGACATTAAAGATTATAAAAGAGAAAAATTTATTTGGCTTTAAAATAATGAACGCTTCCTTTTATTTCTTTCTTTCTTGATTTTTTTTGTTTTGAACTTCATTTTTAGGACCGAATTTGATTTTTATTTCCTTTCTTGTTCAGAGCATTAGTGGTGTCAAAGTAAGGTGTAAAATGGCTATTTTACCCGTCATCTAAAATATCAATATAATTTTTTGTTTGCATGTATATTAATTTAAAGGTACACTATTTTTAAATATAAAAATCAAGTCAACAGAATTATGTTCAAAATACCCATACAAAGAAAAAATCATATTGATGTATTTTAGATGAGGGGTAAAAAAGTTATTTTATGTCATACTTAACTACGTTAGTGCTCTAAACTAAAAGGGTAAAAAAAAAAGCAAAAATCAAATTCGGTTCTTAAAAAGAAATTCAAAAAAAAAGTCAAAAAAGCAAGTGATCATTATTTTAGGGCTAAATAAAGAATTTCTTCATTATAAAACATTAGAAGGGAACTGAACAAACGTGCATACGAATTGGACCGGTTCCTGTGCAGTTTGTAACTGTGACTGCAAGTTAAGCACTGCACGCAATCTCAGCCGTTCAATCTGAAATTCAACGGGTAGGATCTGGTGCTACAGTACATTTACTACAGTAGTGCTTCGGTGTTCTAAGGGTGCACAGTGACTTTCAAAACTTTTCCAGCCGTTGGATCCAGATTGCACGGTCGCAAAGGCAATTGCTTATGTTGCAGTGCCTCTTGGACTGCACAGGAATCCGGTCCATACGAATCTTGCTAGGTTAGAATGTATCAGATGCACAGATAGAAACAGAGTTGGCCCACACCAGCATTGCAATACTGGAATTCATTTTTACAATGACAAAAAAATAAATGAAAATACATTAGACCATAACAATGGAACAAGCGAAACGGACTCCAAATCACTTAGGAAGATACATGACCTACAAATCATCTGAACTCACTAGCTAGAGTGGGTGCCGGACCCTGCCAATTCAAAGGCTTACTGCCGACCAGAAGCTAAGGAAAGAACTAAAGAAGTTTCGCGATCAAGTATCTGGCACAAGGGTGCCCTGTGCAACTGACCAGATCTGTGTCGAGGTAGAGGACGACTCCTACGGACATGTTGGCCGCTGAGAACAGGAGGGAACTAGTGAGCTGTGATGACACAATTTGCACCCATCACTTAGGTGTGTTTAGTTGGATGGATGAAGAGTGATGTAAAAGCGTAATTTAGAGATTTCTGTTTTGCTGGTGTTCGATTCAGTGTTAAAGAGGGATAAGGATATCCCTCTGAGAATTATTTTCACAATATGCTGGCATCCATCAAAATTGGTGGATAGAGCTCATCCACATTTACTAATCAAGCTCATTAGTACTCACTTCGATTTTAAATTATTGACACCGTTGATTTCTAACTTCAACTTTACCATTCGTTTTATTCAAAAAATTTGTTCTAAGTGTGTAATTTTTTTTATTATTTGATTTATCATTAGTGGAATTTAAATCATGACTAATAATTTTACACTTTTGAATAATTTTTTTGAATAAGACGAATAGTCAAAGTTGATGTTAAAATTCAACGGTGGCAATAATTTAAAACCGAAGGGAGTAAAAGATTAAGTGATATTTAGCATATATGTATTGTTTTAATAATTAAGTTTATATTAATATATAATTTGGGGTGAATTGCACAACACACCACCTTTTAGAGTCATATTATCACTTTGCCCTAGGTTTTAGCTACTGTTGCACCATACACTAGGTTTTAGCTTAAGTTTTATCACTATGCACCACCTTTAAGCACTCAAAGAGTACTGAGTGGACTTGGACCCACACATCATCCATAAAAACAATTAATCTTTTTAAATTTACTTTGTTTAATGTGCACCATTTAATTGTGGCGCTGGTTTGGACTTGGGTCGGTGGAATGAGGTTTTGAGTTGAAAAGATCTTTTATGAACTACAGACATAAGTTTTATGTTTAATCTAACAAGCCAACTTGATTAATGCATAAATATTTATATTTTAATGAGGAAATTATTTATCTCAACATTTATCACTATACATCACATTTTTACACTTTGGCAATTATAAAATAGCCTCTCACATGTGAAGTAATTTGGGGAAGCTTAAGAATACAAGAATAATAGGTTATTTGGACAGAAGTAACAATTGGGGAAGTATTATAGAGTAATAATGTAATATTACACATTTTAGAAAATAAATTGACATCAGTATTACAAAAAATATTTGAGCATGACAATAAATGACCACTATCACGCCACTTTTACATTCCATTACAATATGCAAATGGGACTCATTAACCAAAGTAAATTCTAAAAGATTAATTGTTTGTATGACTGATGTGTGGGTCCAAGCCCACCTAATCCACTTGAGTGCTGTGCTAAAAGGTGGTGCATAGTGATAAATATTGAGTTAAAACCTAGTGTATGTTGCAAAAATAGCTAAAATCTAGTGTAAAATGATAATATGACTAAAAGGTGGTGCATCATGCAATTCACTCTAAAAGGTGTGTGTAATTTATTACTCCTAACTAATTTGAAAATTATTAGATTAATTAAGTAAAGTTTTTATTGACTAGTAAGTATTATGATAAGATATTATTACTTTATTTTAACACATTATTTAGTGTCATTATATGATAGTTAAGATATATAACTAAGTAATAATTCTCATCCCTCCATAAAAAAAATTAAGGATGACCCCATACATCAAACCAAACACTCCACTCTAGTGGATAAACTCATTCACTGTATCTAGGATGACTCCATCCCATCTTTCATTGACATCCAACCAAACACACTTACGAGGTCTCCCAGGATCAGTGGAAGCAGGGCTCGAGTGTTCTGTAACGAACACATCCGACGAGCACGTACATATCCACGGTAGCTGCAAGGATGCACGAGGCAGCAAACAGAGGGAGGCTGTTCATGCCTCCCGCCGGTGGTGCTTCGACCGACGGCGGCGGAGTGTCCACCTCTAGTGCCTAGCGGGTGCATAGCGGCTCCTGCGTACACCGCTGCCATTGCCATTACCTGCTAACTAGGCGTCGGAATCAGAGACGATCGGATGAGTGGCACCCAGTGGTTAGCTGGTGGCGCGTGTTAGCTTGGTTTTGCACCGAACTGGAAAAAGCATTCCAAAGGCGAAATGAGGTGTGTCGCTCCAATTCCGATGACAAAAGCAGGCTGGTGCACGGCACATGGCCCGTGTATTGGTAGATCTGAAGATAATGCTGGATACTAGTTCAACAATAGTGGGCCTAGAACCACTGGAGCAGCTAGGGCAGGGCCACCCCCCCCCCCCCCCCCTCTTCTTAACTTACGATTGTGAGTTTAAAACGTCCCAAGGGGAACAAAAAATCTGAGGAACACTTACGATTTATAAAAGAGCGGAATTTGAATTCATAGCAACAGTGTTGCCTATTTTGAACACTCAACTTCACTATAGTTTCAATATCTTTCTACAAAATGATGTAACATATAATTAAAAAAGAAGGAACACGATGGTGCAGCACAAAAATTAGAAAAGCAAATGACTGCTTGATGCCAAGCTAACATCACAATATAGAGGCAACACTTCCCAGACTGGACCATAAAAATTTAAGGCTGCAAAGTTTTCAGTAATTAAACATTGCTTGAGAACAGCCAGTCACTATTTGCACTACCGAAGAGCATCTCCAAGCCGTGTCCAAGGCTTGAACCTTTCCTAGTATTGAACATCGATGCTACACAATAGTTTAAGTATTAAAGACATATTAGTTAGAAGTCAACTAATTTACTTCAAATGACAATTATTTATAGAAGAAGAGGACATGCCCATCCTGTGGAACTTGACTTCTAGTCATAGAATTGTCGCTCAATGTTCATCTTTGTAGCAACCATGGTGTTGAACAGTGCTGCAATGAAGTTGAGGCATCCATCTATCCACACAAGGACATAGATAAGGGTGATTGTGCAGCGTGAGAAGCAAGTACCAATGTGGATTTTTGTGCGACGACCACGACAATGGCCCAACCCGTGCCCATCACAAAACAAGCAGTCAACAGTAAGTAATGTATCCACGCACACATACATGCAAGAATGCATATATGCAGTACATCTACCAATGAATTCAGGCATAGCTTCAAGTATTCAGCATGTCATCAGGTCGAAAGAAGGGCATCCTAGCATACAAGTAAGTCCATGACCGGAAGCTTATGGAGTGTCTGGTGATCAGGAGCAAAAACTAAGTGAACTGAATTGAACTGAAACGTCCTAAGCTCGCTAGTAATTTTGTGGCAGCAAGCAAACGTGGAATATTACAAGTATTGCTCAAGTAAGAGTAGTTAGCAATCAGGCACTAAATCAAAAAAAAAAAAAACTAACTGACCAAGCAACCCGCACAGATGAAGTCACTTTATTAGAACTATAGTAAACAACAACCAAACGAGGGAAACATTTCACACTAGCAACTTGTAGTGGATCACCAAATATGGAACCATAACGCCAGCAGATAAACCCTTCTCATCTAGTTATCTCTCACCTCCTAATGTTGAAAATTTCCGTCCCAATCCCCATCCCCGCTTTGGATGAAATTTCCCCACCCTCACGCAAGATCGAACGATCTCCCACGTAGGTATGAATCCAGCTCAACTTCAACTACAGAAGGATGGGGAATGATTCACTGGAGCATTGGGGAGGAGAGCTCTAGAGGAGGAGGCGCTGGACGCACGAGATCGAGCCGCTGTTAGGAGCTGTGGTGCTGCCCAAGTCCACAGCTGCTGCTTGCTGCCCTCCCTGGGAGATAGTCGTTGTTGTGGTATGAAGGGAATCGCGGGCTTGACGCATGTCGACCACCCGCCGGGAGTGTTGTGGCCGAAAAGCAAGAGGATGAAACAAATGGAATTTTCAAAAGTTAGTTTTTAAGTATGAATTAAAAGTTGAAAAGCGCACTCAATGTTATTTTTTAATTTTGATGTGCAGAGAAATTAAAAATATATTAAAAAATCATCAATAAGATTTTCAATAAACTTTTAACAAAGTAGCTAGTTTTTCCTTTAAGTTCAAAAGCTCAAATCCTAACAAACATGCCTTAGCCTTAGGCTCTAAGTTTTCAAGCCAACTCATATTGTTTTTTTCTCAGGTCAGCTTGACATATTTTGAAATAAGCTAAGTTTAAGTTTCAGCTTGGTGCATGTATCTAGATCTATACCCTGTTTCTTATCTTAAAAACTGATTATAAATTAAAAACTAAGTTCAACATCTATTTGATAGCGACTCAAAGTTGATACATTTTATTTATATGATAAGTATGTGATATATATATATAATATTATTTATTTGCAGCTGACTATAAAATAAAAATTTTGTGGTCAGATAGGTTTAATTGAGCTAAGTTATTAACAACTGATCCTAACGAGTAACAAAATCCCGATATGTCGCACCCAACAAAATTCTCAACAGAATCTCCTAATACGTTGCCAACAGAAATCTCGTCCTCTTAAAAAAAATCAGAAATTTGTCAACAGAACCAACCGTTTAGGCCAGCGACGGCGGCGCGGTCCTCGTCTTCGTGTTCGTCCCAGACGAGCTGCGCCGCGCTACGCTGCCTTTTCCCCGCCACGACGCGCCGTGTCGCCCCTTCCTGGTAGCGCCGCGCCGCCTCTTCCCCGACGCGCAGCGCCTCCACATCCCCGCCACGCCGCACCGTGCTGCGTCGTCCCTGGTGCGCCGCGCCGACAGATTGGACCCATGTAACAATGAAACCACCTCCCTCCTCGTGGTTGGCCGTTGGCTAATTCCCCGGAGCCTCATATTTGGCAACCGCTTCTCCACACAATCTCCCTCTTCACCGCTGCACCGCCGGCTTCTTCCCGTTAGGTACGCCCACTGGACCACGGCTTCTCTCCGTAAGGTACGACGCAAAGCTGCATCCTCCTGATAGTATTCGATGTCATCATCGCACTAATCCGTTGCCGTATTTTTTTATATTTTTCATCCGTATCTGCAATCAAATCTCTTGTTCCTCGACACCTGAGTTTCTCTCACCATGCTGGATTCGTACATCCAACATCCGGGCGTCCAAGCCGCTGTATTCTATTAACTGGAATTGAATACGGCGCATGACACAGACGGAGCAAGGTGATTATATTTTCTTCTTTATTCTCCAAATTGGTTTACTTTTTTCTCAGTTGCAATATGAATCTGATGGTTGTAAAGTGTCGCCCACCCCCAATTTCAACCCAACTGATTATTGAATCAGTAATAAGTAGGGTCCTGTGTATACTCAAATTATTTATTGATAAAGTAGTAGATTGACATTTCAATGGGCGATGAGACAGAAACCAATATCTGCAGAAGCATCTGGCTTGGCTTTGCAACTATCAGCAGATTATTGTGATTGTCTCAATTATTCCACTGTCATAAGATTCTTGTTTGATCAATAATGTGCAGAACATTCAAAATATTAGACTGTTTGCGCCTCATAATGCACGCAATTCATTACAATATGATAGTGTTTGTACTGAGAATGCCATAGAAAAGGTCTTACATAATAGTTAATGGTCTTTTAATCATCTAGTTCACGCATTAATAAGCAATAAGGTCTTATATAAATTCCAAAAATAGAAGGGTTTGTTACTAGTTAGCTCTAATGATTCTGGCCTAATGTAGGTTATCCTGATGTCATCCTTGTCATACAGGTTATCCTTCTGTTTTAGCAATCAAGAATTCAGGAAATTTAACTAACACTTTTTTCTTAAAGAAGTTTTTAATATTAAACTGTGTTGAACAGTAGTTTTCATCTGAGCTATCAAGCCTATCATACACTTTTTTTTGGTCGTTTACTAGGGAACACTTACTGATGGGGGCCTTTCCTTTTTTTTATTAAAGCTCTGAAAAGGGTGACCAACTGAATTCGAATTGGGCACTAGCCAATCGATCAAATGTAATCACAACAACAATTGTTTGCGTTGGTTACTCGATATATCATTTCTGAAATAGTTCTGTGTCTGGCTCTCAGTACTTCATTCAGAATGTCATTTTTAACAGATTTGAGATAGTGTTATCACGTGGTTAATTTGTTATCTAATTTTCTACCATTCCAGTTAAATTTACTGCAGTTTTGTGATCACTGTCAGTCTTTCTTCGTACAGGTGGTGCAACTCTCATCTTTGATACTGAGCTTGTTGCTGTCAATAGTGAGACAGCCAAAATCAGAAGCAGACGATGCTGACTAAGAGTTTTAGATGGCCGAGACAAAAGCTATGTTAAAAACAAAAAAAAAATGTGAAGCTAGGTTGAACAAGGAGATGGACTAGTTTCGGCTGAGACCATTCGTTTGACAGGAGTGGCCTTCACAGTTTTCTGCGTGTATCAATTTTAGCAGTTGTACTATGTAATCTTTTTTCGGTTACTACCAAAGATTACCCTTAAAGAGATGATTTATTGGTGAATGAAAACAATTTACCATGAAACAGTTAGATGTACTAAACCATTGTTCTACAGTTCTGTTTCATTTTTTCTATGAACATGCCTTTGGAAATGAAATCCTACAGGATGAAATTCTGTATGTTGTTGGTCAAGGTATGGAAACTTTCCGATCTATTTATACTTCAAGTCTGAGATCTCACGACGATGGTGCCACGTGAACCGAGTTTCTTGCTCAAAGTTTGTCGTACTGTGCTGACATTTCTAGTACTTAAATCACGATGATTTTGGGGCTCCCGGGCACAAGAGGGGTGATTTCAGACTCTGGTTTGAGTATAGAGAAAAAATTGTAAAGAATGAGTTCTTGAATAGAATTTTATAAAACCAGTTTGTGACTAAAGTTTCAATTATGAAACCTTTGAAGGACAAGACTTACTCTTCAGAATATCATGTTGTTGTGTTTGCTTTTTTTCTGTCGTCCTATGCTTGATTTCAGCAATATAATCATTGTGTATTTTTTTGTATAAATCTTAAATTAATTTCATTCTACGCTTGGTGTGAGAAATAATTTGTCACTAAATTTTGTTGTAGCGTTAGGGTGGGCATTACACTAGCTCAGTTAAAGTGATGAACGTGAACATGTTCAAATGATCAATGAATCTTTTTTTCTTTAATTTATAAAAAGGTATCGATCGTTGTTCAACAAGGATGAATCAAATATTGTAATATACAACCTTAATTTAGCTATTAGGTGGCCATAGCTTGCAATTTCCTGAAAGCTTAACATGAACCATGAAGACTCCTTTGTGTTGTATATTGCACATTCTATTAAAGTCAAGCTTTGTAATTCAGAATTTTGTGAAGTCATCTCCTCGAGCAATCTATTTGTATTTGTCCTACTGTGCCATACGTGTGGTCCAAATCAACAAACCATGCTGTGTAAGCAAAATATGGGAGCTAAACTTCCATGCTGAAGAAGTGGTGAATGTGGACCGGGTGCTGAGTCAATTAAGCAGTATTGTTTCAAGGAAAAACGGTTTTGTTTCCTGGTAGCTGTAGGAGATTCTGTTTTCAAATAATCCTCTTTCTAACGAACTCTGTTTTTAGATCCCCTGGTTCGTCTAGCAGCACACGGACCATGTTCAGCGTCGGAAGTCTCGCTCGGGTCACGAAGTTACCAAGACCTGGCTATAGAATCCTTATTTTGCAGCTAGCTACAAATTATACATGTCATATATATATATATATATATATATATATACACACACGCTGCCTCTGCTCCTGCAGCGCCCCTGCTACCGCCGCCACTCGTTGGCTTGCGACGCCCCCATCGCCTCTACCACCCCTGTTTCGGCGGTGCCCTGCCGCTGCGTAAAATTCTCGAGATGTGACGCCTCCGTCCCGACAGCACCCCACTGCCGGCGACCATCACTGCAGCTGGCGTCGCCCCGTCCGCACCATGCCCCCACCGCCGGTGAAACCATCTCCCGTTTTCTATGTGCGATGACAGAGAGGAGAAACTCAAGGGCTACAAACCCGCGCAGCTAAAAAAATTTTCAGTGACGATGAGGGCAGCTGCGTCGTGAGCTCGCTGGAATCCTAGAAATAACCGAATACAATGACGTGATCCGCACTGATAAAAAGAATTTACTGCAAAAATCGAAAAAAATTACTGAAGAACAAAAAATTACTGACGGAGCTGAGAAATTACTGAAGCGGTCGTAACAAAAAATTACTGAAGATAAGTTAATAAAAAAAAAGTTGATCGGTTGGTGGGCGCAGGTTACAGGCACGCGCGAGAGGGGCGCGGGGGCACGTCAATCGGTTTTGATCGGTTGACTTGATCGTTAGCCGGTTAATTGGGTATGAGTGAAGAATAAACTATTTATAAACTCAAATTAAAGAAATTGTTGGTCTTTTTTTACATGAAACTAATCACGACAAAAAAAATGGTCCATTTGGAAACGTGCTATCCTAGCTCAGCAGGAAATAAAATCAAAAGAATTTGGAAATCAAGGTTTACAAAACCGTCTAACCAGATAGGTTTTTGTGAAAACTGATCAAACCTGTCCGGCTCAGTTTGGGCGGTTCACCTGTTTCGGTTTAATAAATTAAAAAAATTCAAAATTCAAAAAAATTGAAAATTCAAAAACCGGTCAAACTAAGCGGTTTACCGCGAAAACCGATGAAAAACCGCTCGAACCGATTTCATTTCAAATTGAAAAATGGTAAACTAAAAAAATCGGTTGGTAAACCGAAAAAACCGACCGAGTTTTCTCTCAAAGATTTTCGAATTTGTCCACAACGGTTTGCAAAACCTTGTTGAGAAGCCGCCAAATCATCACCATCTATTTTGGTCACCCAGCCAGGACCAGGGTTAACAAAACGCGAAAACTAACTCGGTTTTCGTGATTTTCATAGAAACGATTCGGTCCGATTTTTGTTTTAAATTTTTTTAAAAAATTGAAATTTTGAAATTTTTTGGAATTTCAAAAATGGGTAAAACTAGTGGATAAACCGGTAAAACCGATGGGTAAACCGGTGGGTTTCAAATTTTGAAACACAAAAACCGAAACAATCAGTCGATAAACCAGTGAAACCGTTCGATAAAACAAAAAAATCTATTGGTTTTCAACCAAATTTCTTTCAAATTTTGATTTTTTGATTTGAAATAATTTTTGATCAATTTTCATGATTTTCAATAAACCAGTCATAGCCGGTTTTACCGATTCAAACAAAAAGAAAAACCTTTACCAAGACAAGGGCGAGCATTTAGCCAAATTTTTTGCTGGCACTGATCCAAAATTTGGTTAAAAATAAAACTGCATCCAAATTTCAAGGCTTTCCAATATTTGGTAAGGCGTACCATGGCAGCAATTCAAATGTACCTTAAATATTTTTCTTCGGAAACTTGTCACGAAATCAGCAGGAAATTAGTATGGCTGCTCAAAATATCAACCGCTGCTATATTTTTTTAGTAATTTGTCACAAATTTAGCACGACATTAATGTTTGCAAATTAGGAAAGATTGTATAGATGCATGACAGTCAGCCAATGATCAAATACTCCCTCGCACTGAACAGATACTTTATCAAACTCTATCCCTGCTCAATTCTCTATCTCGTCCCCTCCGGTCGCCGTATGCACCATCTCCGACAAGGTGAAATTTCCTCTGCTTCTTCTTCCTGTCGCGATTAGATTCCATCTATTAGGTCATAGAGATCGATTTGGTTGGATTTGAGAGGGAATGTGAGTTAGGAAAGGGGAAAGTCGCTAGATCTGAAGGAAGCCCGGAGGGTTGCGCTCGTGCCGCGCTGCTACTGGCCGGCGGCCGCTCACTGCTTCCGCTGCAATGCTCGTCGCTGCTGTTACCGGCCGCTTGCTCGGCTGCCGCGCGGCTGGTGGGTTGCCGCTTGCTACTGCGCTGCGCTGCACCAGCCGCCGTGCTGCTGCTGGCTTGCCGCTTGCTGCTGATTGGACATGATTGGGGAAGAGGGTATGGAGGGGAAGAGGGTATGGAGGGGCTTCAACCGCTGCCGCTCCGGTCGTCTCTGCCTGAAGCCATGGATTTGGATTGGGGAGAGAGAGGACAGATGTGCTCTGGTTTGTCTAGCGGAGGAGACGATGGAGAAATTAGTGGATAAAAGGTTGTAGGCCCGTGGGTGCTTAGTGGCCTAAAAATGCGGTGGGACAAATTTCCAATCTTAAAATGACATATACTACGATGGAGGGTATATACTCTTTTGATCTTAAATTTTGATGTGATCGTTTACTTTTAATTTTAACTTTGATCTTTCGTCTTATTTAAAAAAATTTGATAAAAATTATATATTTTGTTATAATTTGATTAATCATTAGAGTTATTCGAATCACAACTTAAAATTTTACATATTTAAACTAATTTTTTAATAAGATAAATAGTTAAAGTTAAAATTAAAAATTAACAACGACATCAATTTAAAAACGAAAAGAGTATACTACTAGCAAATTGCAGATTGTAACTTTCGCTTTCTCCTATATATATATCGATCATGTATATCGATGGACTGCAACTGGACACTGCATTCCACATTTCCACCAGAACCCAAGAGCCGCAGTGCCTTCAAGCATGGAGAAGGATACCAACAAGCACACGGTTGCAGTACTGCGTGCTGCTTTCCCTCCTGCTTCTTGGATGCTTTGCAGATCTAGCACAATGTAAGTAAACGATCAAAGTATTCTCTACAAATGTTTCGTTCCAATTTCGTAATTGTATCTGCAATGTTCTTTTAATGCTCCACGTTAGTGCTGATTCGAAAAAGTAATCTATGTATTCTTATAAATTTCTTATGTATATACACGTAGGCATCAATGTACTGTCTAGTATAAACACTGACGTACGCGGCATGCATGATTTTGAATGATTGACAAAGAGGTCGAGGCGTGGATGATCTAGTAGGTGACGGTAAAGATGGATGGACGATACCACCAAAGTGCCGTTCCAAACTATACGGCTGCGGATTCTTACGCTTCGATTGCTGGTGTTGCGAGGTGGATGGAAAGTGTGCTCACTCACAGGCTGACTGCATCAAAGACACTTCCTGCACTTATTGAGGATTGATAGTGACTAGTACATGATCAGGCGGAACAATATAATAGTAATAATATCAATGGTTATTATAATGTGCCGATGAGCAATTATAAAAGAAAAGAAACAAAAGAATGCGCAGTGGTACTCAAGGTTTTTTTTTATATGGCGACGTACGATGATCCGATTTTGTACGTGCACCTACGTGTTCGATCTCCAAGTACGTAGGGGTATATGAGTACCACGAAACAGAACCAATGAGAAGTGGAGCGCTGTGTCTGCTCGTTGACGTGCTCTCGGATCAGATCACTCCGCCAATCGCATTTCCCGCCGGGGAAATTAAGTGCAAATTGTCGCTTATTAGCCGTGGCGCGACTTGAGTTCGCTGCACTAGCTAGCATGCACTTTCAACGCTTCCAAGCTCCTCCCAGCTGTGTTAGCCCGACGGAGCCATTAATATCAACGCTGAAGTTAAGATGAAGCGATCGATCCCTAGCTAATTACACCTAGTAATAGTATACTCCATCGCCAATTAATCCCATTTACCCTAGCTTCGAACTTTGTAAAGCAAGAGAGCATCTAGGAGTAGCAAATGCAGATTGCATGGAGCGCGAATCTAGCGCATAGTATATTGGTCCTCCGATCCTGAAGGAAGCTCGCTGTTCTAGATCGATTGATCAATGCACACATTTACTGATCATGGTGGATAATTTAATTAAGATCTGATTACGTATAGCCCACGGCTACGTTCTGTTCACCATATAGTAGTTCGTTCTTGGAGAAGAAACAGAAAGCGCGGAGAGAAGCGGAGCACGCTGCACGTAGGATGGCAGAGCGCGCCGGCCGACCACGGGCAACCTCAGCCGCGTTACTTCTCGCTGCCGTTCTCGCCGCCTCGGCGGCGTCGACGTGCTTCTGCGCCGCGCCGAGTGAGCGCCGCGGGCCGACGTCGTTCGCGAGCCGCCGCAGCCGGTTCCTCGCTGCCACATCGGCGACCGCGAGGAAGACGGCGTGCCGAGCGGGATCGAACCCGGCGAGCGGTGCCACAGCC
>BCLG01000481.1:0-27337 GCA_001602295.1 Zoysia matrella
CTACGGTAATTTCAGAAATATATGTATAAAATCTGTAGTTTTGTGATAAATTTAATACAAAATATATAGTTTTGTGATAAATTAAATACAACACATGTAGTTTTAGGATAAATTAAATATAAAATCTATAGTTTTTTGAAAATATAGTTTAGATGTGTAGTTTTGTGATACTATTGAAGTTTTGTGAAATTTACTTTTTATTTTTTTTATATAAATGCCAGAAATAAAAGTAAAAGAGGAACATTTCTTTATTTTAAATTGGATCCAAAATCCAAAATCTCTAACATAAGGTCGCCATATCCCGATAGCCGTGATCAATGTGTCACAGCTCTCACAAGGTCTGTTTTTTTTTTTTTTTTTTTTTTTAACTCTCAGAAGGTCTGCCCCCTTCTACTTAGCCGTTAGGATCGAATCCAACGGTGCCTGCGGCTCTTGCGATATCTGCTTGCCGCCTTGTCGGTTGTTGCCGTAGAGCCTCCTCTGCTCCGCGCGCGCGCGCCGCCGCCGCCTCCCATGGCGTCGCTGCTCCGCTTCCAAGCCCTCGCACCAGCCCTAACCATCCCTCACCGTGGTTTCTTCCCAATCTCTCTCCGCGTGGCCTCCGGTGCCACAGCCCCGCTCGCTAGCCGCCTCTTCACCGCCACGTTCAGTGGCTCGCCGGAGCAGGCCGCTTCCGATTCGGTAATGCCCTGTGCCGGACATAGCGCCAATGATTTTGGGTAGTATTTGTTTGGAGTGTGCTGCTAGTGTGGACACATGGGTTCTCGGGTGCAGTTCATAGGGGTTTAAAATTTTTTGCTAGTTTCAGAACACGCATTACTGTATTTATACGAGCTATGATGACTTAAGTTAGCATTCCGTTAGATGAGCGTTGAGGTAGTTACTATGTGTAAACAAAATTATGTTTCATGACACATTGTTATGTTGCAATTTGGGATAAAAATATGATACATATGTTTTCTTCACAAAATCAAATCAATTGAATCTGAACAAGTTTTCAAGTGATTTGATTTGGTGAAGAAAACCAAAAGGGGTATCCCTCTATATTTTCTGATGTATACAACACTGAGAAATATGGTCGGTCAGCTTTTTTTGAGAATTAATATGGTCGGTCAGCTTGCATGGTAGATTAACTACAGGAAGTTGTAGTGGAAGTTTCTCAGCTTACGCGGTAGATAAGTACAGGAAGCTGTAACAGAAGTTGGTCAGCTTGCGCTGTAGATTAACTACAGGAAGTTGTACCTCTCTTAGCGCACTGTGCAGCATTATCAAAGTCAAAGTTACCCTCAAAAATAGATCTAATGACTTGAGAAATACTCAAGATGTAGAAATGAATGGCAAGGCTACCTGCTACCAATTTCATGTTGCTTTGTCTGTCTCACTTTAGGTATCAACTTGCTTCATGTCGGGAAAAAAATGATTGACTGATTGTCGATTGCTTATGTTGTGATGCCTTCATGTTGTTATCTCATTTTACTATGCAGGATCTGGAATCAGGTCTGTATCTTGTGGCAACGCCAATTGGAAACCTTGAAGATATCACATTAAGGTCCTGTGCTTTGACTGTTTATCTTTTTCCTTCTTATTGTGTCATTCCCTAACCTGTTTAAACATGAAAAATCCTGAGTAGGTTTAAGTAATTTCTGATATTTACAAATATTTTGAATTGTTGATAGTCATCAATATTTTTTCTTTTTCAAGCTTAGGGCCAAGAGCTCTGACATATTGTTTCAACTTTAATTGCATTCCTATTGGTGGGCTGCCTTAAGTTTGTGAGAATACATCAGAGTTTCTGTCCTTTGTTCTTTAAGAAACGTGGAAGTTGAGCAACAAAGAAATTTTTTTCCCTGCATTCAAATCAGTGATAATACTTTTTGCAGCTCTCTAGAACAGTAGGCATCAATATTCCTCTCAAGCCTCTTCAACTTTATGTTGAGGAGGCCATAAGGGACATGATTTCACCAATACTGGGAAATTTTGACTGGAGCTACATGGTATATTCGTGAAACATATTTCTGGCATTAAGATTGATGTTTCTTCCCGCAGGGCGCTGCGTGTCCTTAAATGTGCTGATGTTATACTATCAGAAGATACTAGGCATTCTGGAAAGCTGCTTCAACATTACAACATCAAGACACCTCTGGTAAGTTCTTGAGTTCACAAGTGGTTCAAGATTTGCATCGTTGATATAAACATTAAAAATTAAAACCTTAAATTTTAAGCATGCAGCTTAGCTTCCATAAATTCAATGAGCGTGAGAGAGAGCCTAGTATCATAAAGAGACTTCATGAAGGAGAAGCAGTTGCGATAATCAGTGATGCTGGTACTCCAGGCATTAGTGATCCAGGCATGGAATTGGTGAGTCAATCAATCTCATTTTAGCAAATTAAATCATAGTACGATGCACACAACTATCTATTAGATGAATATTTCTGCATGCGGCTGCCATCTTAATACGAAGAAGCAAACAATAACTATCCCATAGTCACTTTCCTTGTAAATGAACTTGTTATCAACTAGTTGGCAGTTAAAATTGATTATTATCATTGAATATCATAAATCTATGCCATATAAGTCTTGTGCTTCTCATTAATATGTTTGATGCTAAGCATGGTGTCACATTTTTAACAGGCCAGACTATGTGCGACTGAGAAAATCCCTGTCATTCCCATTCCTGGGCCCTCTGCTGTAATTGCTGCCCTTTCTGCCTCAGGATTGCCTTCTAACGAATTCACATTTGGTAATCTATATCTGTACATTACTCAATTTATTGATTTTCTCAATACATGAAGCCAGTCCTGACTTTTAATTTTAGTTGGGTTTTTACCAAAGAATGCTCGGTCAAGAAGAGAAAGACTTGAGATATCTGCTCGTGAAGCTGCGACACAAATCTTCTATGTTCCTCCCCATAGCATTCATCAATTTCTTGTTGATGCTGCTTCATCTTTTGGTGATTCTAGGTAACTGAAACTCAGTCACTCCTGCATTGCATTGCATTTTTCGAAATCTGTCTGTTTTACAATAGAATGGCAGCCGCAATAATAAACTTTTTCTCTATGTGTGGCAACAGTATTATGCTTATATCTGCAGTTCAAAAAATGTTATATGTCCATTGGTTCTTTATGCATGCCATTTAACAGTCTTTTCTTTATTTTGTGTTGATATCCAGGTCATGTGTCATTGCAAGGGAGATAACCAAGTTACATGAAGAGGTAGTTTTCAATTCTTATTTATTTATTTATACATATCCTTTTTCGCATCAAATTTTACGGTAGATACTATATCCCACAGTAGAAAGGTATACTCTCCTGTAGTGCCACAGTTTGTATCATTGTATGTGGAGTTCAATTGCTGAACTACCTGTTTGTTCAGTTCCACTGACATGCTATCTGGCATCCAACTGGATTGAATTACTCATGTCCATTTTAGCTTAAAGGTATTTCCAATGGTGTCCTTGTTTGCTACGTGGTGAACTAGAGGTTTCATCATGTCCATTTCAAATTCATGATATACAGTCCTGAGCTTTGCAGATATCTTGCAGTTTTGGCGTGGAAGTTTAGGTGAAGCAAATGAAGCCTTTGCCGCTCGACAGCCAAAGGGAGAGATCACAATCGTCGTAGAGGGAAAATTAATGGCAGATGATGAAACTCCATCAGAGGAATTTCTAGAGCATGAACTTAGAGAACTTACGGCAAAGGGACATACCCTTTCTGCGGTGCGTATTCAACTCAATGCTATATTACATTTGAAGTTTTCAGCAAAAAATAGGAGAATTAATTTTTTAACTGTTCAAACAATATCACTATCAGGAAATTGTCATTTGATTATTGTTATTTCTTTTTAAAATTTTTATTTCACAATTGCAGGCGGTTAAATTGGTTACCGAATCTACATCGGCAAAGAAGAAAGATGTGTATGCCCTTGCATTGAGATTGTTTGGAAGATGAGTAAAATGCAACTTTTGCTTGCATGTGGTAATCAAAATTATGTATTTGTACATGCATATTGACGTTTGACTTTTCAAAATATGTATTTGCTCCTCAATTATCATAATGTTTATCAAAGTTATGTATATTCGATTTTCTACTAAAAATTCTATGTATTATATTTCAGGTTTCAAAACAGTCCAGAACTGTCATTGCTGTACTCTAAAGGAGATGAAAATTTCAGAGTGAAATCTTCTGCTATTGCAGTTTAAAGGCCAAGGGCAAGGAATTACTGGATTCTTTTTTCTATGTTATATATATGCAATGTTGCTCATAGCCCAGCATTCATTCTTGCCACATAAAATGGGTGTCCAAGAATTGTCAAGCGATATGTAAGTGCACATGCTCCTTGGTGCCTAACCCGGCATGCATGCGTTAATGTCTGCCAACGACAGAAGATTGGCAGATTCACAGACGAGATATATGGCGACCATCCCACAATGAAACATTTCGTGTTACTACTGCTCTTCAGCTGTAGGGTTAGCTTACTTTCTCACATAACATGGCATTCTGAAACACTTTCACTGTGGTGCAAAGTTACCATTCTGTTGTCTCTCTGCGGAACTCATTGTGGACATTGTCCTTTCAATATAACGGAGTAATTGTGTATACCCTTCCCACTGAATGTATTTGAGGTGCTCTTTTGTCTGAAACAATATATCAATGAGATGTATTTGGTTCTGGTACTCAATTCCATGGCCAGTCATTATATCAATTGCCATTGTTGACATTATTTTTCTTTGATAAGGGTAAACCTTTGCTGACTTTGCATCACCGAATGCATGACTTGGTTGCATATTACAAAAACTATAGCTAAAGGCTGAGTCTGGAATAAGACCATTACGGAAAAACACTGCATGCAAAAAGTGCTACATATTTTTTTCTTCTCTCTATAAATGATACAGTAACATTATCATAGTTGAGGAGGAATAACACTCTCTAATTGATTAATGCCGCCAATGCCTGGAGTTTGTTCATGCACGGCATGTTCTTATGCTCTGGAACCTCTAGCAAAAAGGCAGTGCATCCAAATACTAATACTCCCTCTGGTTTCGGTTTCTGGTTTCGGTTTTAAATGGTTTTAAATTATTGACACCGTTAACTTTCAATATCAACTTTAAACATTTGTTTTATAAAAAAAATATTTCAATGTGTAAAATTATTAGCTGTGATTTAAATGTCATAAATGATAAGCAAATAATAATAAAATTTTACATGTTTGAACAATTTTTTTAATAAGACGAGTAATCAAAATTAATATAAAAAATTAAGGGTCTCAATATTTTAAAAACCGGAGGGAGTAGTGCGTATAAGGATTATCCATCCACCCAGACCTAGCAAACAATTACTTCTTCCTTTCTAAATTAGGATAATTGTACCATTGCCCCTGCTTTTATACTCAAATGGCTGTATGCCCCGGTGAAAACGTCGTTTGCACTGTTGCCTCTGGAATTCGAATTTGAAGCTTCCGTCTGCCCCAGTTCTGTCACCCCATACAGTCCGTCATTGTTTCATTTTTTAAAATATAAAAAGAAATTGCTGTGTTGGTTGAGGAAGATGAAATTGCCCTTCCTTCATTGTACATCGGTTGAACTGCTCTCTTGCACGCAGGCCATTTCGAATCCCTAATCCCCATCCCCACATCAGGTGAAAGCTGTGGCGTGCATCTCCCTAAGGTCAATGATACAAAGTCTATTATTTGGAGGGCAAATGGACTATTGAGAACGAAAGCAGAGGCAATGGCGCTAGAAACCCTGTTAAATTTGTCATCATTGACTTTTATCATTATCTTTGACTATTTATCTTATTATACACTCCTATTTATTTTTAAAATATCGATACTCTTAATTTTTAACATCAATTTTAACTATTTATGTTATAAAAAATATAATAAACGTAATATAGGAGTATTTTGTTTTTGATATTGCTACAGGACTAATAGTTTTATACATTTGAGCAAAATTTTCAAACAAGATGAATAGTAAAAAACCTCTGCAGTTGCCTCCGGTACACGGAACTCCTTCGGTTGATTCGGTTCTTTCTGTGCGTTACTCCCTTCGTTCTTTAATTAATATTTCATTGACTTTTAAATTTAACTTTGATCATTTTTTTATTAAAAAAATTTAATATAATTTGATTTATCATTAGACTTATTTGAATCACACCTTAAAATTTTACACATTCAAACAAATTTTTTTAAATAAGACGAATGTTCAAAGTTCAATTTAAAAGTCAACGGTGATAAACGGAGAGAGTATGTTCGAAGGATCATACTTGTGATGTCGAATAAATTTTGCCAAGCGACAGGTCCATGTTTCACATAGGTGCTTTTCACTTAGCTGTTGCAAGCTCTGTTAATAAGCACCAGTTCACATTCTTGCGCGAGAACTGAACATGCAACGGCGAATTTATTCCATATTTTGCGCACTGGATATAATCATACGAAAGCGAAGAAACCATGAACAAATCAGAGCGGCGAATCAGAGGGATAAGACAGTAGTAACAATCAACAACAGCAGAGCAGAGATGGCGCCGCCGAATCATTCGGAGAGATCGACCCCGAACTTGGCCTGGAGGAACCTCGTGAACTGCACCACCTTCTCCGTCTCCGGCAGGACGCTCTTGGCGGCCGGCAGCGTGGCGAACCGTTCGCTCCACCTCTGCAGCGACGGCGTGGCGGAGGCGTCCACTAGGACGAGCCCGTGGAGGCGCTCGCAGGCCCTGATCGCCGGCAGGAAGCAACCCAGCGCGACTTCAAGCAGGCCCGGCGCCGTGTCGCTGCCGGAGAACAAGAACCTGCCGTTGCTGCGCGCCTGAAACGCTTCTTCCAGGAGCCGTAGCGCCGCGCGGGCGTCGGTGACGGCCTTCGCGCGCGCCTCCCGCGTCGGGCCCAGGGAGATGGCATCCAGCGCCGGCCAGAACCGGTCGTCGATGAACACCGTCCAGAACCGGTGCATGGCGCGCTCGTAGGGGTCCTCCGGCAGCAGCCTGCTGTTAGTGTTAGCCTGGGTGGTCGCGACGTCATCGACGTACTGGACAATGACGGCGGACTCGCAGACGGCGCGGCCGTCGGGGAGCAGCAGCACGGGGATCTTGCCGTAGACCGGGTTGGCGGCGAGGAGGCACTCGCTCTTCCGAGGGCCGAGCTGCTCCTCCACCAGCTCGTACGGAACCCCGCGCAGCTCCAGCGCCAGCCGCGCCCGCGCCGTGAACGGGCTCATCTCCCCGCCCAGCACCCTCAGCGCCGCCGCCATTGTTGGTCGATCGCAGTCGCACAAGGTGGCTTCGGCTTGCCGGACACGCAGTCGTGCGCTCGAAGATGTCGGTGTGTCTGCATCCGTGCTTGGTGCTCCGTGTGAATTTAAAGGAGATGGAAGATGTGGAAGCGACTGAAATGGCGAGTCGTGTCGGCGCCGTTGACCAGCCGGTGCGGCAATGCGTGCGCTCGGCGGCACGTGCGAGTTGGTGCGAGCTAAATTGCTTCTGGTGTGCCTCCGAGACGGATAGGATCCTCTGCATTAGTGGATGGGTCGATGACATGTGGGTGTGCCTTCAAGACGGCATGAGCACGATCTGCTGTGCTCTTACCCAACATGCCGGGTCGGTCAGAAACGCGGTGGATGTAGGTACACGTAACACGACGATGGCGCCAACCCTGCTGAAAGGCTCCGTTTAGAACACTTGAACCTCAAAACTTCTTGATAGCCTGTTTTTTTTTTCAATGGACTCAAAGTTTAACAACTATATCAAGTGATCATACACACTTACATACTAGCTTGTACTTAGCTTTGATCTAGGTGTGAAGGCAAACCCATTTTATGGGTCAGTTGACCACAATGAATTGTCTAAATTCCCTTGTAAATTGAGGTCGAATTGAACAATCATCTATTCATATAATAAACCGACCCCAATGATTTATTTCCTAGCTTCGCTACTGTCTTGATCCATTCCATGGTCACAATATACATCAAGCTCTTCACTCAAAAAAAAATAAAAAATAATCAAGCTCTATTGATTGTCATAAAATCGGCAATAGACATTTACCATTGAATAGAGAATAGATAGAGTATGCATTGCATCCATAATTTAGTTAGTGCTTCATGATTAGTACTTAATCACTAAAAGTTTTGTGCTTGAGGTTCCACAGCTTAAATAGTAAGAAGCTTACAATCAGCCGGCTGCCGCTTCACTGCTCAACCACAAACCGTCACCACCTCGAGATGGCCTTCTATCCTCAGTTAAGCCTGATGATCTCCAGGGAGCCTGTAGAACTTTTTTTTTACTCAAACACGCAGAAGAGCTATGTATCATTATATTTAAAAAAAAAATAGAGTAAGAATATATTTAGATTTGTACACATTTAGTGTGTAGAAAAGATAAAAATATATTTATATATAAAAATTAATATTCTAATTTTATTAGCCAACCTTTTCAAGTAGCCACCAATTAACTTTTCTAAAACCTTAAAAGCAAAAGTCCAAACCCTTAACTTCGGACGTATTATATTCACCAAAATAAAAAAAAATATAATTGGTTGCTAATGGGCTGCAAGTCCATCTACTGCTGGGCGGTTCGGCCCTCTCTGCTCGGTCTCCACCTTCCCCTCAGTCGCCGGGCCTGCCGGTGAGATGGTGCCTCTTGGTTTCCTCCTCTGCGCATCGGCAAGCCGGCTTTGTTCCGACGAAATCCGCGCTCTCGCCGGCATCACCGCTAGCCCCGGTGCTGCAGGCTTATGCATTGTTTTTCTTAACCCTACTTTGATCTGCAAATCTAGCTTAATGATACAGGTATGGCAACAACAATCACACATATTATTTTTTTCTATATACTTATATTTTAATTACACAATATATTCTTGCACATATGTATATATTCTAAATATATATTATGTTATTACATAAAATTTGATTACAGATTTATCTAAATATTCTTGAGAACTTTTAAAACTAATACAAAATATAAAACATATTATAGTTGCTATACAACATTTACAAATTATCTTTTAGAATCGATTTTAATAAAAAAACATTAAGTTTGAAACTATCCGAGAAGTTAGATAAGTAATAGATCCCTATTTATAAGAAATAAGAAAGTAGGAAGCATACTTTTATACATTGGCGAATCTAGCTTAATGATACAGGTATCGCAACAACAATTACACATATTATCTTTTTCTATATACTTGTATTTTTATTAGATAATATATTATTACACATATATATTCTAAATATATAGTATCTTATTACATAAAATTTGATTACATATTTAATTAATATTGTTGAAAACTTTTAAAGCTAATACAAAGTATAAAACATATTGTAGTTGTTATATACTATTTACGAATTATCTTTTACAATCCATTTCAATAAAAAGACCAAGTTTAAAACCATCTGAGAAGTTAGATAAGGAATAGATCCCTATTTATAAAAAATAAGAAAATAGGAAGCAATACATTTATATACAGCTACGCTAAAAGATATAAAAAATCTTTACATAAATATATTATCTTTAAAAATATCTATAATACTTTAAAAATTCATAGATGGATGGGACGAAATCTTCCACCTTAACTTTTAGTCATTGTCCTACTTTGTACAACAGGCCTTTTGAATGTTTCCAGTCAAAATATGTTCTTTATTATCTATTCTTTGATTTCTCTAATATGTATCATTTTCTCAGTATTAGAATGTCACTTTTTGAATTTTTGAAAAGAGAAAAAGAACTTCAATACAAAACTAAAGCTTGTTGTGCTGCTCATAATAGAGAATAGTCGCGTGTCTTTAAAAAAAACCTAAAACCCGTTTGCAACAAAAGATTTTTTTTCTCATTTTCTATATTTTCCTTTTAAATTAAACCGATTTATGTGAAATTTATACGAAAATTTTGCATTTCAGAAGACTCGAGAACAGACGTGAGCCGATATTTGCATTCTTTAGAATTCAACGGTGGAGCGAGTCATTGCTACAGCTACTGCTCGGAGATATTAAACTCAGCAACTCGCTCCTCCACACCATCTGTAAGATTTGTAAATTTAAAATTTGAAATATTTCTTTCTTAATTATGTTGCTATCTGTGTGAAATAACATGAACTATCTGTATCTATGATTTATACTCCCTCCATTCTTAAAATGATGTCGTAATTGACTTCAAATATCAACTTTGATCATTCGTCTTATTCAAAAATTTAGTTCAAATGTGTAAAATTTTGAACCGTGTTTCAAATATATTTGATGATAAAGAAAATTATAATAAAATATATGAAATTTATCATAATTTTTTGAATAAAATAAATGGTCAAAGTTGAAGTTTAAAATCAACAGCGACATCAATTTAAAAATGGAGAGAGTAAGTGTCAATTTTGCAAATTATATAATGGTAATTTCACTGTAAAAAATATGAGTAAATTGCACAAAAAACTACCTTTTAGAGCCATATTGTCACATTACACTAGGTTCTAACATTTATTGCACATTGCACCAGGTTTTAGTCTAAAAAATTTCACTTTGCACCACGTTTTAGCATTTAACATTTTTAGTATCATTGATTCAGTAATTTCAATTATTCAATAAGTTCAGTTGCAGAACTGATTTAGTAATTTTCGATTGTTATAAGTAGTAACTTTTAAAACTGATTTAGTAATTTTAAGTTGTTCTAAGTAGTAACTTTTAGAGCCGTAATCTCCAGTCACCTAGTAATTTTAGATTTAGTAATTTTAATTGCTTAGTAAGCTGCAAAATTAGTTCAGAAATTTTTAGTTGTTCAATAATTTCAGTAAGTTTAAGTAGCTTTTAGAATTGGTTCAATAATCTTCAATCATTCAATAATTTCAGTAAGTTCAGTAACTTTTAAAATTGATTCAGTATTTTCTGTTGTTCAGTAATTTTAGTAAGTTGTAGAACTGTTTTAGTAATATATAGTTATTTAGTATTAGAAAGTTAAGTAATTTACAGAGATTATTCAGTAATTCCAGTCATTTATTATTTTTAACATGTAAAACTGCATCAGTAATTACTAATGATGCTAAAAAGTGGTGGCAAAGTAAAAAATTTAAGATTAAAACTTGTACAATATGACAGAATGGATAGAACATAGTGTAATGTAATAATATGGCTGTAAAAGGTAGTGTTGTATCCAAAAGCTGTCCCGTCCATCGCCGCCGCCCCCGCCCGTGCGGACTCGCTCCGCGCCCCAGGCCGCGGATCGCCGTCACCCATCCTCCGAGCGTCGCCATTCCGACCCCCGCCACGATCCGCTCTGCTCGGCGCGCCCACTCAAGGTTAAAAAGTCCGGTTAGGTATCCGCCTCTGCCTACCTTGATCCAAGACCCACAAGCCTTTCTTCATTCACCCCCGTACCTTTTTTTTTGTGGTGGCTGTTTTCCGCGTGGTGAAGCTAATGATTTGGAGGTTCTGATATGCAGTTGTGATGATCCGAGAGATGGAGATGCCGATGGGCCCTGGGACATCGGGTGCTCGCTTCCCCGTGCAGAACCGGGCCGCCTCGTTGGACGTCAAGGTGCTTACTTGCCTTGATCCAGCAACATGCCAAATTATGATCGTTCTCTGTTAATTTTTTCAGACTAAGCAGTTTCCCTTGATTCCATGAGTTTTATGTATCGTGCAATAGATGCTCGTGGTGCAAGAGCCATGTGGCATGTTATGTGCTATATAGAAATTATTATTAATCTTTGGAGCAGAATATGATATGCTACTTGTATGTGTTTCTGATGGTGAATACTTGATTTTTCCTATTGGGTTTCCTAGGGCAATAAGACGGACATTGTTATCAGTAAATATGAAGATACATTTCTGGTAACTTGAAACGGCCAAAGCATGTTCAATTTAATGAAAACTGACACTTGTTGAAGGTGTTCATTTTGTTTAAAAATCTGCAGGTAATTGTCACACAAATTGGCTGCATGGGAACCATATTAGCTGCCAAGTATGTTCTCTTTTCATTCCTGAACCTATTGAAGCTGCAATCTTGAGGACTCTTAGAAATAGTATTTATTATTTAGGATCCCACCAGAAATAACTGTTCATGTTGTTAATCATGTAATAGCAGAAAATCTGCTAACTACTGATCAATTGCAGCCACATCTGCATATCAGATTGCAAGCAGATTCTTTACATGATTTCAACTTTAAGCTAAGTGATGTCTTTGTTACTCTCTTATCATGCTATGTGTTACCATCCTACACAATCTTAATGATATTTCCACCAGAGATGGAAAAGTATTAGGCTCCAACTAAAAAGTACTCCGTATTAGGTTACCTCTAATAGTTGTTCATGTGCTCAATTATGTCGCTGCAGAAAATCTGCAAGCTACCCATTGCTGCAATCACACGTGCATATCAGGTGTCAGCTTCCAGATTCTTCACATCATCTGAATGATATATCTCATTATGCTACATGCTAGATTGCTAGCATCCCACATAACCTTACTGAATTATATATCTACAACAAGTGAAAAGAGGTGCTGTTGCAGATTCCTTGCTTAGGAATGTTGGTCATGCTCGTTATATTGAATATAGGCAGTCATGATTTTTTCCTTTTACATAGAAACTTTTAAACTGTATTTCTGATTTAAGTATTGATCCCCTTCAATAGGAAGGATGAAAGTGTCTTCTCGGATCCAACCTACAATGTATCTGTTCTTTTTGGAAAGAGAGATGAGGTAAGCTTATTACCACCAGGCATATGGCTTCAATGTATGCCTCAACAAGCACACGTGAATGACAGTGTGGAATTGTGTGACTGCAGCTACTCCTACAAGCGTGTGCACGTCAACTTGTTGAGCATATCAGGTTTGCTTTAACTCCACACTGAGTGACATTTTAACTCCACACTGTGAGTGACCATAGTTACCTATCTTTCAGACTTGTTTATCATTGACCTGCTGCTCATTCATGCTGGTCAAGGACTTCAATGCAAATGCTCCTCATTTCATTATGATCTTTCTACTCTTTCTTCTAGATGAAACTTCTATACTTTAATCGCTGCAAAATGTTTTGAATGATGTTTTCAACACCACTGTTTTCATTTGGCTGACATTGAATACATCAGTTTCATATTTTTGGCTACACAACTAAAATATTGTATAATGAGCTATTTCAGCATGTTGAACTAACATATTTAAACATCCATTTTTGTAGTGGCAGTGGCTCAGCTAGATCATTGGTCATCTCTCTTGGTCTAAAGGATCATTCTCAGGTAATAGCAAGAATACTTTCTTTTATACTCCATCCGTCCCATAATCAACTTCGTCCAATCTAAAGACACAGAGACTAAGGAAGCTGTCATTCTCAATTAACCACGCCTTGGTGACCACTGCCATAATCATGCACTAATCACGCTGGTGGCTGCTTAATCACGGCAGTGGCTGCTCACCTGCTGAAACTTGGAAATTCCTTCATGCGCGATGCAACCAGCCCATTTCTTCAGCAGAGCTTTCGCTGGACAACATTTTGGAAACAAAATCAGTATGGCACGTGTTGAGCACGGAAAGTTGGAATCAAAACGCTAGAAAATTTTTTGTTTCAACTTTACGTCGCAGAGTGTAGCAAGCAAAAAGAGTGTAGCAGAAGGTTGAGGAAGAGTGCAGTAGCAAGGAGAGTAAAAACACAGCAGCAGGGAGATGAAGGGTGCGTTGACAGTGTGAGGAATTTGCATGTGGGAGCCAAACAGATGTAATCTACGTAATTAAGGATGGACATAGCCGGCTGCATGCACACGTTGCAATGAGTTCGCCTAGGTAATGGCAACCAACGAAGTTCAAACCGGGACAAATTTTTTGCCCTAGACGAAGGTGATTGTGGGATGGAGAGAATATCTCTTTTCCTGTTATACTTTAGATTGTCTCCATAGCCAACATTGTTTTTTCTGTCAATGTTTCTCATGAAAAGTACTATTCCCTCTGTCCCAAAAAAATAATCATTTCTAGGTTTAGTCTAAGTCAAATTCTTTTAACTTTGACTAATAATATTTAGAAAATTAAAAGTTTCTAATATAAGAGTTACATATTATAGAAGTTTTCTTCATGATGAATAAAGTAGCATAATTTATATGTTATAAATTATTATAAATTCTCTATTATTAATGTTCAAAGTTGAAGAAGTTTGACTTTGATCAAACCTAGAAATGCTTATTTTGGGATGGAGGTAGTATTGGGACTGTCATACGGATAATTTGCTGGTTAATGATTAGAACAATTCCTTTTTTATATAAAAAATCCTATAATGTCCCATGAAATTTTAGGACCTGCCCTATGTTACAACTTGCTGTATGCATATTGCTGTGACAATTCTCATTATTTTTATGTTGGAAACATTAATGTCCTGATATAATTTTACATTCCTCCAGGGAACACTGAAGGATATAATTGCAGCCATCATTGAGAACCGTCTTTGGTGATGGAAATGAACTGACCTGGGATTTGGATGGGCATATTTGGCCCATCTACAGATATGCCGACTTACATATTAGTGCTTGGGGTTAGATGTCATTTCCGTTTACAAAATTCTGTAAATTCGTTAGTTAGAATTTAATTGAACTACAGAAGTTGGTTTTCTACCTCATAAGTTGCTCAGTGATCACTGCCCTGTCATAGCAAGATCGATAGTTTTGTTGAGGGCTTTTATCTGAGAACTTCTGTATTGTTGTAAGATCCTGATGCTGATCTGCCGATGAACATGAATGCATACTGGTTGTGGTACTGCTGGATTTGCCCGGTGCTGAGAATGGCTTGACTTGTGAGTTTGAGGTTGTGTTTTATCAATGTTGTAGACTCTTTCCTTGGAATGGTCTACATGCGCAAGAAAGGGAAAGAAGTAGCAGCAATTATTGGTGGTTGAAATCAAGGTCTGGCGGAATGGAAATAATCAGGGAGTATTAGTAAGAATAATTAGTAGGCTCAATTAGCTGATAGAATGGTCAGCATTGATAGCGCTGTCTGCTGGTTTCCTTTTCTTTTATGCGTCTGGAATTATAAAGGTAGCAGAGTCCTCTCTTGTAGGCCATTGAAGAAATAAGAACCTTAGGGGGGTGATTAGTTCCCCCCTTGGCCCTCACCCAGGCCCATTTTGCATAGTTTTTCAGCAGATCGTTCCCGTTTCAACCTCTTAGCCTGGCTTGTCTAGTGCACCTTGGCCTCCATGGCCTGGCTCGGTCAAAACGTGGGCGTTGCCCTTCGCTCTTGGGGCCTGGTTGCGTGTGCCCAGGCAAGCGAGCCACCCTTGCGGTCTGGTATAAAAAGAGGCGAGCCAAGGTGAGGGTTAGGATAACCACTCGCTCACCCCTCCTCTCCTCTCCTGCGCCATAGCTTGTCTCATCTCTCACCGCCATTGCTTGTCCCGTCGGCGAGGCCGTTGCATACGGGTTCCAGTTCCCATGAAGCTTGCACGGTATATGTGAGTCGGGGACAAAGCTCAGGCCTTTCTTCCCTCTTTCTCCTTCCCTCCCTTGTTTTGCTGATGTGTCTTATGCTTGTGAGCTGTTCTTCATGTTTTCTTGTGGATCTGACATTGCATCATGTAGATCTATAAAAATTGCTGAGCACAGGTCATTGTTCGATGATTTACGAGTGCCAGTGGAGGAGCATCCAAAGGGTGTGGCAGCCAGGGCGACCTTCCTGTTTCGAATGATAAAATCTTGTAGTTTTACAATACTTTTCCTCATGTCTATCGCTTGCCTTGATCTATTATCTGTTACTATCATTTTTGCATCTAAATCTGATGTTGCATGATGTGGATCTATATGAATATGCTGAGCACAGGTATGTCCTTGGTCGATGGTGTAGATCTATATGGATATGCTGAGCACAGGTCCTTGATCGATGATTTAGGCTTGGCATAGGAGGAACATCCCATGGATGTGCAGCCATGGTTAGTTTATTGTTTCATATGATTAAATCTTGCACTTTGACAGTACTAGTCTCATGTCTAGTACTGAGCTGAACTGATACCACTTGCTGTCGTTTTTTGCCCCTAAATCTGATGTTGTACTGATGTTTGATCTATAGTACGCTGAGCACAGTTCTTTGGTCGATGACCTAGGCATGCCACTCGAGGAGCATCCCATGGATGTGGCAAACATGGCATGTATGTTAGTGATGTGATTAAATATTGCAATGTGACAGTACATTACTAGTTCCTGTTAATTACTCCCTACTTTATGTCCTAATATTTGTGCTTGTCATAGATGGATCTCCAGTTTACACGTTGTGAGGCTGTTGCTCTTGTAGTTGCTATTGTTGCTTGGTTTGTGATGTGGTTTAGGCATCGCGCAACAAAAACCTATTCCCCCTATGGCCCAATGTTGCAGAAGGAGATTGAGAGGCAGGCTAATCTGAGCTACATCTACAACTCAGATGATGTACATTGTGTAAATTTTCATAGGATGAGAAAGGCACCTTTTTTCAGTTGTGTGACTTGTTTCTTACTTGGTTGCTGCTTAGGGACAACATTCATGCATCTATATAGGAGCAAGTAGCAATGTTCCTCCCTGTTGTTGGTCACAATGAAAGGTTCCGTGTCATTGGTCTTTCATTTAGACGATCTGTAGAGACTGTTAGCCGTGACTTTCAAAAGGTGTTGTTTGCTGTTGGTGAATTAAGCAATGCGATGATCCAACCCCCTTCTACTATTGTGCATCCAAAAATCCTTAATAGCCAATGGGTACCCTTATTTCAAGGTTAGGATCAAATTCACTAGTGTCCTTTGACTGTTTGTGGTTGCATTTCTTGATTGTTGATCTGCCTGATTGCTTGCTCATAAGATTGTCTAGGAGCCATTGATGGAACATGTGTTCTAGCTAGAGTCCCTGTGAAGATTCAAGCTGCATTTTAGGATCGAAAGTACACAACTATGAACTTTGATCTTAGGTTCATCTATGTCCGTGTTGGTTGGGAGGGTTTAGCACATGATGCTAGAATCCTCACTGATGCCCTAGAAGAGGATGATGGTCTTAGTGTTCCACCAGGTATCACCTGCACATAAACGCTACATGTAGCATTGTGTCTGTTTAGATTCTAATGTTAACAATTAGATTTTTTTGGTAAGTTCTACCTGGTGGATGCTGGATATGCTGTTTGACCTATCTTTTTTCCACCTTACCGTGCTACAAGATACCATCTAGCCGAGTTTGGGACTAATAAGCCAAGTGACTAGCGAGAGCTTTTCAATTTGAGGCACTCATCTCTGAGAGTCACTATTGAGAGAGCTTTCAGGGTAGTTAAGAATAGGTTTAGAATCCTAGACAATAAACCATTCCACCCATACAAGACTCAAGTGAAGCTTGTGCTTGCCTGCTGCATTTTACACAACTGGATCTTGATGGATGGTCATGATGAGCATGTTCATCTTGAACAAACCTCAGAACTAAATATGGTTGATGAAGCAGCACCTAGCGATGTGGCACCTGATAACAATGCTTGGTCTCAACAAAAGGATACTTGTGTTGTCCAGATGTGGCAGAATAGGGGTCAGCTCATGGCTAGAGTTGTATTATGTAGTTCTGCCCAGTACTATACTATTTAATTTTGCACTGTTCTGGTATTGTACTGTTTAATTCTGCACTTCTGTGGTAATTTGCTCTCTAAGTATGCGTGATGATTTCCTTTTGCTTAATGACATCAGTGGGACTGTGATTTATTTCTGCTACATGAGACCAATTGGACCTATGCAATGATGTGATCCTTCTTCAATATATGTCTTATCTATTTCTTTTTCAATTTGATACTTGCTACCACTGAATTTGTGTGATTCTCTAACAATGTTCATCTGACTCTTAGAAAATGGCTGACATGAATGATCCTAACTTGGTTTATCTCTCTGCTGAGGTTGGGGGGAATGCTAATCAGGGAGAGGGGGATGCTAAGTAGGTAGGGGGCAATGGAAACCGTGGGGGAGGGGGGGGATTGGTAACCAGGGAGGGGGGAATGCTAATGCCACCAATCTGCTATACTTCAGTCATGTCTAGGTTTGTGCACATAGAAGGTTTATGCAGCTTGTTGGAGAAGGAGCGAGGACTAATAAAGGGTTCAAGCACCACAAAAAATCCACGATTTTATAACAAAATGAAAGTGTCATGGACAGTACAGAATTTGTCACAAAATGAATGCTATGATGAAAAACCACCGCCATGATGGTCGTCATATAACGACTGTCACAAAATGTACCTTGTGACGAAAATATGGAAAACCATCACAAAATGTGATTGTTTTGCTCTGTCGTTGTAACACTTCACATTTGAATAAAGCAACAAATTGTTAATTCGGACTTCTGGAAACCGAGCTCAAAAGAAAATCAAAATGAGTTTCCAGTTTAAATTTCAAATTTAATTCAAACTCCAAAAATGCAAATTCAAAATTTTTAAAGAAATGTTGCGAATAAAAATCTCATTTGAAAAGTTTTGTAAAGGCCTGAATTTTAGAAAATTTTGTAAAATTCTATTCAAAAGATCAAAAGGCCCAAATGAAATTTCTCCTTTAAATTGGGTTCCTGTTTCTAAAGTTTATAAAATAAAATTTATTTTGATTCTGAACTTGGGCCCAAAATAAAAGTTGTTTCTCTTGAAAAGAGTTATAACTCTACAAAGTTTCAAAATTTATTTAGCTCCAAAAAGGGAACAAATGAATGCAAACTGTAATTTCAAAATTTGGGTTCGAATTCAATTTTAAAATAAAAGATCAAAACTTTTCAGAGAAAATATGTGAAATAAAATTTTTATTTGAAAGGCCTTATCAAGACATGAATTTAGAAAATTTATAATACCTTATGTAAAAGTTTAAAGGGGCCAAATAAATGTTTTGTTTCAATTGTTTAAAAATCTTCTTGAATTTATAACAAATTTTTGAATTGGAATTTGAACATGGCCCAAAAAGGAAAGTTGTTCATTTCAAAAATTTTATCACTTCTGCAAAATTTGAGGAGGAGTTGAGCTTGGTAATTATGTGTTTCAAGCTGAAAACAGTGCAGCTTTGAGATGGCAGAAAAATCAGGAAACTGGAGAAAACTGACAGCAGGCCCCATCTGGCAGTGACACCACCGCCTTTCTTCTCCAGGTGTCCAGCGCACGGCGCTGGAACGCGTGGGCGCGCGCCAGGCAGCTGCCTGCCTGGCAGCGGCACCGCTCAGCGAACGCCGACCCACGCTCGGGGTTTAAAGCCGAACGCCGCCGAGCTACTCCTCTCTCTTTCGCTTTCTCGCCACCTCGTCCTCACTTCGGCCATCCACCGTTGCCGCCGCCGTTAGAGCTCGCCGAGCCGTCTTCTGTTCCTGGCCTCGACAAGGCGAAGCACACCCTTCCCTGGCTGAGCCTCCCCAGCACCCCAGCCCGCCTCATCTCCCACTGAAAACGCTGGATTTCGAGTTTTTCCCAAATCACAGACTTCAGACCCGTCAGCCGCCGCCGTTCTTCGAAGTCCACCGCGTCTGGTGAGCGTCTCTCTGTTTCGAGTCAAGGATCATCTTCCTGATCCTTAGAGCACCTGTCAGACTCACCTATTAGTCATTTTCGTCACTTGGGAGCAGGAATTTCTGGAGCTCGCTACCGTTTTTGGGGAAGACGACCACCTCGCCGGTGCCGACCAACCTCCGGCCATCTTACGCAATGACAACTTCTGTGCCGTCCATCTCCATGTCCTAGTGAAGCTCTCGGTGCTTTCCAAGTTGAGTTCCGTCGACCTCAACACCCGCACGACCTCGCCTGACCTCGTACAGGGCCGCCGCTCGCCGTTGGTGTCTTTTCGGTGAGAACCCCGCCTCGTCGACCCTACCAGTGAGCTCATGGAGTGGTGGGGAGCATTTTGGTGCAGGTTACAAAGTGGATGGCCGCTGGGAGCTCTATTCCGGTGAGAGTGCCGCCGTGCGCCGGCCACCGGCCGCCATGGCTGGCTGGGAGTCGAGCTCCCCCCTCCGGGGATTTTTTGTGGCGCCCGGATCGGCTGTGGCCACATCTGTGGCCCGCGTGTGGCCTGCCCTATTTGGGCTAGAGCAACCTCGTCCCATTTTTTGGCCCGGCCCAACTGGCTGAATTGTTTATTTTGCAAATGTATTTATTTAATTGATTAGAAAGGCTTTCAGGATTGTAAAATTAATAGAAAATTCATTTTAGCTCAGAAAAATTATGAGGTTAATTTTGTTAGGTTTCTCTCAACTATAAAAATATTTTGGAGCTAAATAATTTTTATTTTATGCATCAAAATAATTTAATTAATTTAGATCATTTAATAAACAAGAAATGCATTATTATTCTTTATCAGCATGTAAAAATATTACAAAATTTACTTATATTTATTTAATCCTTACTGGTTTAGCAAAATATTATAATTTATTTTGGTTAAAATAATTTTGTAAATGATTTATTCCTTGTATCTAGTATTTAATTCATTATAAATCTATTTGATTTCAATAAATTCTATAAATTTTTGGAAAATTCGAAAATAGTATTCTTTATTTTATGAAAGCTTTAAAATTAGTTTTATGTCTTCAAAAAAAACATATTACTGAAGTTTATAATCATATTTACTTATTTTACTTTCCAAATTTTTGCTAAAAAGTTTTATTTATAAAAGTATAAAAGAGCATCATTTTCATTGTATGCATATCATTTCATATAGGATCTGAGGAAATTAAGGAGGAGATCGGAGATATCATCAGGAGGTTTTGGAAACCTCGATCGACGCTGATTTCATAGCTGAGGAGTCTAACTTTGATCAAAGCCCAGGCAAGTCCCGGTGCATTATCCTATTTTTAAATTATTTGCTTTTATCACTTTAGATGGTTAGTTTGTAATATGCACTAGGTGATAGGAGTTGATTGAAACCGTAGTTATATTTATAGAATCCTACCTTGGGTTAATGTTTTTGGTACAGGTAACTCGACATAGAGCTAAGTTAATAGTTCTTTTAACGGTAGAAGTCGGGTGAATAAGTCTTCACTCGCTAGCTATATGATTGGTACGGGGGATTATTTTGTCATATGAAATAAACTAGAGACCGGACAGGGAAGTAGGTGGTAACACGGCATATGTACATTGCGGAAGTATGGCCAATGTGTTGTAGCCTTGTCTGTGTCGATTAAAGACCGTTCGTTGTTGGCCCTATTGAGCAAGTTTGAATAGTATTGATTACATACTGGATCTATGGGTCCTAAAAAACTGATGTAGTCTAATGTGCGTAGTAACTGGACGTAACCGAACCTCTCTTCTGAAGATGATAAAAGGATAGCTTTGGGGCTAACCATAGATAGACCCGGTGTGGTTATCGCATGGAGGACCACTACTCAGGAGAGGTGAGCATCGGACTGGCCCTTTGTATCATTGGCGTGAAAGGTTGCCATGTACGGCTTCTAAGAAGCGCGTACATGTCGTGTAATAATGTTTCTCTAGCTGGATGCCCCTCATAGTAACGAGTACCACTTGTCTCTTTGAGTCACATCGTAGTAACAAGTTAATTAAGATGGAATTTGATTATGTTTGATCTCTCAGAAACTTTTTGGCATTCTTGTATGATATAGTTTTAGTGCAAATTAAATTTATCTTTTCATAACTTAATATGCCGCTAAAACATGAAAGTAAGGATTCACTCATAATGCTATCTTTGCAAATAGCCAACCCTGATGAGTCAGCCTTCTCATCCCTAGAAGTCGGCTGTCGATAGCCATTTTCGTCGGATAAGTCTTGCTGAGCATTAGTTGCTCAGGGCTTTGTGTTTGTGGTTTTCTATTGCAGGTGCTTTCTCTTTCCCTTCTCAGTTCCAGTCAGAAGGAGCCATCCCTGAGGGTAGCTTCGTTTGCTGGGAGCCTTGCTCGCTGCCTTGAGTGAGTTGTTACTAGTAGGTATATTGTACGGGCTCGATGTGTCCTTTTGCTTAGTATTCAGGATGCCCTTGTGTAATAAGTTTGTAACTTTCGCACTTTAAACTTATGGTTTATAAACTTAAATAACAAGTTTGTAATATATTTTATTGTGCTTGAGCTATATTGTGGTCTTCGCTTCGCCGAGTGACATCCAATATGATTCTGAGGTCGATGGTTTGTATTTCTCAAAGTACGGGCTGTCACAACTGGTATCAGAGCAATATCGAATGCAGTACGGCTTTAAAAGCTATTTTTAAAAACTCTAACTACGGTGTCGACCATAGTTCAAGCCCAAATAAAGACTATTCTTAGTGTTAGCTTTTACAGGTGGCTGTTGCGGTGTACTAACTATAAATCAGTGGTTCAATTAGAAATCGATTTAGTTCGTGTGCCACCGAGGTCACGTACAGTCACTTATATGACTTAGTTTTTATTTTTGTAAGGTTCGATAGGCCGATTGTATATTGTTCATTGCATTTAAAATCGGTAATTACAACCAAATCACCTTAAAAGAAATCATCTCAAATGTTCAAAAAGATTTTAAAATTTTGACTCAGCCAAATGTTGGGATTCAAATTTACTTCCAATTTCAACTGCATTGCAGTTAGACCGATAAGCAAAAATCTAATTTTTGTCATCTTAGAATCTTTTCTCTTTTCCTGATTCTAAAGACGGGTTGTTGATGGAGACATTTTGATTATCTTTTACAGGATGGAGCGTACTGAGGAAGGGCAAAACTCTCAGCAGGAAGCGTTGCCGCCACCACCACCACCGACGATGACTGAAGTGCTCATGGAGATGGAGCGCAACCGTCGTGACCAAACTGACACTCTTTAAGCCATTGCTCAATATATGGCTCCACATGGTGGAGGTGACGCTGACCGTGAAAGTGATCTTTCAGATTTCTTGCGTACTCAGCCGCCAGTTTTCACCCTGCAAAGGATCCCCTTGATGCTGACCATTGGCTGTGGACCATCGAAGAGAAGCTTGAATTTGTGAAATGTGGTCAGCATGAAAAGGTTCTCTTTGTGGCTCATCAACTTCAGAATGAAGCTGGTGCTTGGTGGCGGAGCTTTCGTGCCATGCAACCCGCCAATCACCGATATACTTGGAAGGAGTTCCGCTCTGCTTTTTGCGCCTATCATATTCCTGAGGGTGTTATGGAAATCAAGAGGCTAGAGTTTCTCAAATTGAAGCAAGGTAGCAAGTTAGTAATGGAATATGTGCAACAATTCAACTATCTTGCTCAGTACGTCTTTGATGATGTCAACACTGAAAAGAAGAAGAGGGCTTGTTTCTACAATGGTCTCTCAGAAGAAATGCAAGATAAGCTTTCTACTGCTGAGTTTCATGATTTTAATCATCTGGTAGATCGAGCAATTTTTGCTGAGGACAAGATGCGCAAGTTGATCACCAAGAAGTGTTCTGTCGCAGGACCATCTGGCAGTGCACCACAGAAGTATCGTATGATTTACACTTCTCCAACTGGACAGCAGTACCGATCTACTCCTTTTCAACGTCTAGTTTACCGTCCTGCTCAGCAGCAGCAGCAAAGCATGTATCGTCCTCCCATTCCAGCCCCCCAACCTTTAGTGGGCATTCGACCACCGCAGCAGCATGTGCGACCAGGATCTTATCTTTGTTTCAACTGTGGTCGTACGAGGCACTTTGCAAGGGATTGCCGACTGTCGAAGCAGCAAGATGTGGCACCCGGACAACAGCCTCAGGGTGAGAACCGCAAACCAGGTCAGCCAAAGCCAGCAATCAAGACTGGCTGTGTGAACTACATGAAGATTGAGGATATCCCTAAGGATGCGACTATGCTCACTGGTACGTTTTCGCTTGATGGAAATTCTGCTCTCATGTTATTTGATTCTGGTGCATCACATAATTTTATCAGCCATTCATTTGTTCAAGAACATGGTATAAAGCAAGGCGTCATGAAATCGCCATATACTATTAAGTCTTCTGGAGGGACTCTTATAGCTAGGATGGAAGTGAGAGATGCACCACTTGATCTTGGAGGGAAGTTATACTTGACCAAGTTTATAGTGTTAGAAGGACAAGGCATTGATGCTATTTTGGATATGAGCTGCATGAAATATCATGGGGCTATCTTGTATATAGCCGCCAGTATTGTTCAGCTTCGATCACCTATCCATGGGCATCATTGCTTAGAGTTGGGAAATTCAGAATCTTCGCAATCAATAGTCTACCATGTGGTTGAGAAGAAGCTTAAAGAAATTCCTGTAGTATGTGAGTTTCCAGATGTGTTTACAGAAGACTTACCTGAGATGTCACACGACAGAGGGATTGAATTCAAGATTGAGCTCCAACCAAGTATGGCTCCAATATCAAAATAAGCCTACAAGATGGCACCCCGAGAATTAGCCGAATGAAAAGTGCAATTTAAGGAGTTGATGGATAAGGGATTTATTCAGCCTAGTTCATCGTCATGGGGTTTAGTTGTCCGGTGCTGTTTGTGAAGAAGAAAGATGGGTCATTGAGTGTATAGACTATCGACCCTTGAATGCCGTGATTATCAAGAACAAGTATCCTCTTCCTAGCATTGATATCTTTTTTGATCAACTAGTTGGTGCCACACTGTTCTCCAAGATTGATCTTCGTTCTAGTTACCATCAGATCAAAGTCCGAGAAGAGGATATTTCGAAGACTGCTTTCTCCACCAGATATGGACTTTGAGTCTCTGGTCATGTCTTTCGGATTAACCAATGCACTAGTGCCCTTCATGTATCTGATGAATTCGGTCTTCATGGCAGAACTAGATAAGTTTGTTGTCGTGTTTATCGATGACATTCTTATCTACTCGAAGACAGAAGAAGAGCATGCGAAACATCTCCGGATTGTGTTACAAAGATTGAGAGAGCATCGGCTCTACGCTAAGTTTAGCATGTGTGAGTTTTGGCTGAAGCAAGTACCATTCTTTGGTCATGTGATATCTTCAAAAAGAATCTACGTGGACCCACGTAAGGTTGAAGAATAGTGAAGTGGAAGTCTCCTTCCTCAGTTTCGGAGATCCGTAGTTTTCTTGGGTTGGCAGGTTACTACCAAAGATTTATTTCAAACTTCTTCAAGATAGCCAAGCCAATGACAGAATTGCTGAAGAAAGATAACAAGTTTTGATGGGATGAAACCTGCGAAGACACATTTCAAACCTTGAAGAAGCATCTCACTACGCCCCAGTGTTAGCACAACCGGACATCGGGAAGCCCTTTGATGTGTACTGCGACACCTCAGGCACAGGTCTTGGTTGTGTTCTGATGCAGGAAGGAAGAGTCATTGCTTACGCTTCTCGACAGCTTCGTAAGCATGAACAGAACTACCCAATTCATGATTTGAAACTAGCCGCAGTAGTTCTAGCATTGAAGATCTGGAGGCATTACCTCATGGGCAATCTGGTACATCTTTACACTGATCACAAGAACCTGAAGTATCTCTTCACGCAAGCAAATCTCAAGATGAGGCAGAGAAGATGGTTAGAGCTGATTAAGGATTAAGAATTGAAAATTCATTATAATCCAGGAAAGCCAATGTGGTGGCAGATGTGCTTAGTCGTAAAGCCCTGTGCAATTTTTATCAACTGTCGCAAGCCTCAGATGAAGAGCCTACTCTACGAGTGCTATCACATTTAGCCTTTGTATACTCTTGCCCTCATACCTACATCCGAGAGGAGATTGTTGCCACTCAGAAAAAAGATAAGGGTATGGCACATCTTTAAGAAAGAGTAAAGGCCAATGCTGACAAGTGCTTTCACCAAGACAATGAAGGTTTCCTATGGTTCAGTGGAAGATCAGTAGTACCGAAGAACCATAAGCTAAGAAAGAAGATTCTAGATGAGGCTCATCTTTCCAAGTATTCAATTCATTCGAGAAGTAACAAGATGTATCACGATCTGCGCAAGAAGTTTTGGCGGACTCGAATGAAGCGAGAGATTACTAGGTATGTTGCAGAATGCGACACCTGTAGGAAAGTTAAGGCAGATCATTTGAGGTCAGCAGGACAGCTTCAGCCGTTATCTATTCCAACTTGGAAGTGGGAAGATATATCCATGGATTTCATTGTTGGATTTGCAAGAAACTCAAAGAAGCATGACTCTATTTGGGTGATTACTGATCGACTAACCAAGTCCTCTCATTTCATTCCGGTATACACTTGTTACAATGCCAAGAAGTATGCCGAGATATACCTTTCTCGTATAATTTGTTTGCATGGGGTACCGAGGACTATAATTTCCGACAAAGGTCCTCAGTTTGTGACATGTTTCTGGGAACAACTTCATGCTTTGCTAGGTACTCGCTTGATTAGAAGCTCAACGTATCACCCTCAGACTGATGGATAGACAGAGCGAATCATTCAAATCTTAGAAGACATGCTATGAGCCTTTGTACTACATCATGGCAAGAACTGGGATGAAGGTTTACCATTAGCGGAATTTTCATACAACAACAGTTATCAAGAAAGTATCAAGATGGCACCTTTTGAAGCATTATACGGGCATATGTGTCGCACTCCTCTGAATTAGTCCGAGTCTGGAGAGAGAGTTATATTTGGACCTGATCTAGTCCAAGAAGCCGAAGAAAAAGTGAAGCTAATTCAGTCCAACCTTAGAGCTGCTCAATCAAGACAGAAGAGTTTTGCTGACAAGCGACGTTGACCCCTTGTCTTCGCAGTGGGTGATCTAGTGTACCTCAAGTTTCACCCATGAAAGGGGTACACCGGTTTGGGATAAGAGCTCTGCGATACATTGATCCATTTTCTATCATTGAACAATGTGGACCCGTGGCGCATTGACTGGAGTTACCAGCAAGCTTGGCCGGAGTGCACAATGCTTTCCATGTTTCCCAATTGAAGAAGTGCTTGAAAGCTTCGAGAGATGTGGTTATCTTAGAAATTGATCAACTACAACCTGATCTTACTTATTTAGAGCAACCAATACGTGTTATCGATCAAAGGACCGAGTGACAAGAAACAAGACAAAAATTTTATAAGATCCAACGGAGTAATCACACTGAAGATGAAGCAACCTAGGAGATAGAAGAGTATTTGCAATCAAATTTTCCAGAATTTCTTCACTCTTTTTGATGTATTTTCCCCCTCTTCTATTCTAAATCTCGGGACAAAATTTTTGTAAGGGCTGTAACACTTCACATTTGAATAAAGCAACAAATTGTTAATTCGAACTTCCAGAAACTGAGCTCAAAAGAAAATCAAAATGAGTTTCCAGTTTAAATTTCAAATTTAATTCAAACTCCAAAAATGCAAATTCAAAATTTCCAAAGAAATGTTGTGAATAAAAATATCATTTGAAAGGTTTTGTAAAGACCTGAATTTTAGAAAATTTTGTAAAATTCTATTCAAAAGATCAAAAGGCCCAAATGAAATTCGTCCTTTAATTGGGTTCCTGTTTCTAAAGTTTATAGAATAAAATTTATTTTGATTGTGAACTTGGGCCCAAAATAAAAATTGTTTCTCT
>BCLG01000481.1:38111-49916 GCA_001602295.1 Zoysia matrella
CGCTGACGGGGCGCGAGAGCCGACGACGCTGACCGCCGCTTGGACGCTCCCCAGGAGGGGGCCTCTTTCGCTCGAGGGGACGGCCGACGGGTTCAGCTACCTCATGGACGGGGGGGGTGGTGCCCAGGCGCTCAACATGAGGTTAGCTGCCAGCCTCTGTCAACTACTCGGGATCGCCGAGGAGGTCGACGCCATTTTCGACGAGGCGCACTTTCTCGAGTGCCGGGTGAGTCTTCGGACTTGGTATTTTTCGTTTCTGATTCCGTAGTCTTCGGGCTGACAGTCCTTTTGCAGGACAACCTCCACGCCGCCCTGGGTCGACCCCCGCGTGGATTTGCCTTTCAGTTCGAGGTCGACGCCTTGCGGGAGGAGCTGGCAAAGGCCCGGGTCGAGTCGGGGGAGACGGTGGCCGACCTGTGCTCCCAACTCCACGCCGCCTGGGAGTCGGCCCGCGTCGCCCTCGAGGAGGCCAATAAGGCGCGCATGGAGGTGGCGGCCTTCGACGCTCAGGCTAGCCGGGTCGCGGCGACCTTCGAGCAGGCCAACCGCACGGTCGTTGGTAAGTCAAGTCGTATTCGTCCGACTTCGGGGTCGGATTTTAACCCTCGGTGTTGCAGGGCTCCGTCGTCAAGCCGCCGAGCATGAGACTGAGATGCGGTGCCTCGGGCTCCTCCATCAACATGCAGAGGTGACCCGCTCGACCTTAGAACAGACGATCCGCGTCATCAAGGAGGAGCACGATCGTGCCTTCGAGCAGGTCGACCTCCTGAAGTCGGAGCGGATCGTGCTCCAGTCCGAGGTTGAGCAGGCGACGGCGGAGCTCGAGCAGACGCACCAGGGGGCCGCTGGAGTCCAGGAGGAGCTCTTAGCGGCACAAGTCCGGAATGAGCGGCTTCGAAAGAGCCTAGACCGGGCGGGCTAGGCTGCCTAGGCCGCCAAAAAGGAACGGGACGGTAAGGGCGGACCCCTTTTTATTTTGCTCTGGCGTTCGGAGTTGCTTTGCTGACGGCCCTGAGCTCAGGTTTGGCGGGCGAAGTTCAAATCCTGAGGTCGGCGGGTTTGAGTCTTCTGAGGAAGTTATACTCCGACGTGCCAGAGGACTCTGTCCCGGCGGGGGTCCTCATGCACGCCTTGCATCAGCTTCCGGGGGTCGTCGCCGACGTCGTTATGAGGGCGCTGGAGGACGGGTCCGCGACAGCCCTGGCCCTGGCCCGCTCCCACTATCTAAATGTGAACTTCGGCAGAGTCAACGAGGGCCTCGTGTCCGGCTATTCGGACGAGCAGCTGGACGCGCTCTCGGTGGAGATGCAGGAGCCTGGGGCGAAGGCCATCGCCAACTTCAGGACGGAGAACTTACTGGAGCGGTTTGGCTCGTTCCCCTATGTATAGAGTTAGGTTTGTAAAAAGTCATGTCTCGTGTAATGAAAGATATCAATTGAGAAATCATCATTGCACGAACGAATTCGAGTTTTTGACCCCTCTTCGCTACTTGCGACTGTTTTTCACGCTCCGCTGGGCATCAATCAAACGAACGGGTCGAGTATAGCTCGTAGGGTCGGGTGTCGGGCCCGATATAGCCGTAGAGCTTCATCGGCTCCCGATCGTTGATAGTATAGCCGCGGGGAGGCTGCGAACGAAAAACGTGCGCGAAGTTTATCGCGTTCGGGATCACTCGAGAGCTCGGCACGGGTCGGAGATCTGACCCCGAAGAAACAAAATGAAGCGAATCAGCGAAAAACGAGACGACGCAAAAGGTCAACAAGGAGCGGTGCCCCGGCACAAAAAATCGAAAAGACGAGCGAGGTCAGAAGTTTTGACGCTCGAGAGGGCGGAGGCAAGTGAGGCAAGTAGCCCCCGGGTGCCAGGTGTGGCCGAGACGGCCACGGTTCGCAGCCCAAAAACGACAAGCAGGAGTAAGTTGCGAGAACTTAGCTATTTTTATTAGGTGTTGAACCTTCGGAGGCTCTCGATGTTTCACGCGTTTTCGAGCTCTCGGCCATCCTCAGTTGCTAGCTTATAAGCACCGAGCCTCAAGACGCAGTTGATTTCAAAGGGTCCCTCCCAAGGGGGCAACAGCTTATGCTGGTCGGCTTTCGTTTGCACCCTTCGCAGCACCAGATTTCCCACGCTTAGCGCCTGATCCTTGACGCGTCGAGCGTGTAGTAGCCGTAATTTCTGCTGGTACTTGGCGGATCATAGGAGGGCGACTTCGCGCGCCTCTTGCAGCTGGTCGAGAGCGTCTCGCAGCGCGTTCTGCGACCTTTACTCGTCGTAGGCTCGGACTCGCGGAGAGTCGTAGTCGAGGTCGGTCGGCAGCATTGCTTCTGCTCCGAACGTCATGAAGAACAGTGTGAACCCGGTAGTTCTGTTGGGGGTCGTTCGCAGACCCCAGAGAACTGACGGGAGTTCACTCACCCATCATCTGGCCGCCTGCTTGACGAAGTCGTAAATCTGTGGCTTCAACCCTAGGAGCATCATTCCGCTGGCCCGCTCGACCTGCCCATTCGTCTTTGGATGTGCCACGGAGGCGAAGTCCAGGCAAATGTGATACTCGTCGCAGAATTCTCGAAACTGTGGGCCGGTAAATTGTGCGCCATTGTCAGTGATGACAGAGTTCAGAACCCCAAACCGACAAATGATGTTGTGGATGAAATCGACCGCCCGAGTTGAAGTAATGTTGGGCACCGGCTTGGCTTCGATCCATTTGGTGAACTTGTCAACGGCGACAAAAAGATGGGTGAAGTCGCCGGGTGCCTTTTTGAATGGTCTGAGGATGTTGAGTCCCCAGACAGCGAAAGGCCAGACGATCGGAATCGTCTGGAGCTCCTGGGTTGACACGTGCGTCTGCCGGGCGTAGAATTGGCAGCCTTGGCTGGTTCGGACGAGCTTTTCAGCGTTGGCTACTGCCGTCGGCCAGTAGAAACCTTGGCGGAAGGCCTTGCCGACCAGGGTTCTGGGGCCGACGTGATGACCGCAGACGCTCGAGTGGATGTCGTCGAGTAGGTGCATGCCTTCCTCCTGAGGGATGCAGCGCTGCAGTACGCCACTCGTGCTTCGTTTGTAGAGCTCGCCGTCTGAGATGACGTAGGCCTTGGCTTGACGCGTGACCCTCCTGGCTTCGTTGACGTTAGCCGGAAGAGTGCCATCTTGAAGGTAAGCGAAGAGATCGCGAGACCAGTTAGGGGCAACGGCCATCACCTCCGCCCCCGGATCTGAGGTCGGCTCACTACTCGTGCCCTCGGTGGGCAGGTCCTCAATGATCCTGATGGAAGGTTTGGTGAGGAGCTCGAGGAAAACGCCGTCGGGGACCGGCTCACGCTCCGAGCCCAACTTGGCGAGGGCGTCGGCGGCTTCGTTGGCCCGACGCAGGATGTGATGGAGTTCGAGCCCATCGAACTTGTCTTCGAGCTTGCGAACCTCTTGATAGTAGGCCTCCATCTTCGGGTCTCGACAGTTGGAGGTCTTCATGACCTAGTTGACGACCAGCTCGAAGTCACCCTTGATGTAGGGTCGCTGGACGCCGAGGGTGGTGGCCATTCGTAGGCCGTGGAGCAAGGCCTCATACTCGGCCGCGTTGTTGGAGGCCCAAAACTGTAGCTGCAGTACGTAGCGAAACTTGTCTCCCCTCGGGGAGATTAGGACGACCCCGGCCCCCGCGCCCTTGAGCATGCAGGACTCGTCGAGGTACATCGTCCAGTACTCGATCCTGCTAGGGGTCGGTGGTTCCTGAGCCTCGGTCCATTCGGCGACGAAGTCGGCCAGGTTCTGGGACTTAATGGCTTGTCGAGAGACGAAGGCGACGTCGAGCCCCATGAGCTCCATGGCCCACATGACTATGCGCCCGGTCGCGTCTTTACCGCTCACGATCTCTCCGAGTGGGAAGTCGATGACCACTTGGACGGAGTGGCTCGTGAAATAGTGCCGTAGCTTGCGGCTCGTGATGGAGACGGCGTAGACTAGCTTCTCCATCTGGGTGTACCGAGTCTTGGCGTCGACCAGCACCTCGCTGATGAAGTAGACAGACCGTTGAACAGGCAGAGCCCGACCCTCTTTGCTCTGTTCGACGACGAGGACGGTGCTGACGACTTTGGAAGTCGTCGCAATATCGAGGAGAAGTGGCTCTCCCAGGGTCGGGGACGTGAGGATCGGTGGTGACGAGAGCAGGGTCTTGATCCGCTCGAAGGCTTTCTAGGCCTCGGTGGTCCAGATGAACCGCTCTGCTTTTCACAGCAGCCGGTAGAAAGGCATCGCTTTCTCCTCGAGCCTCGAGATGAAGCGACTGAGGGCTGCCAAGCACCCAGTGAGCCTCTGGACACCCTTGACGTTGCTGATGGGCCCGAGGTTGAGGATGGCGGAGATTTTCTTGGGGTTCGCTTCAATCCCCCACTCGGAGATGACGAAGCCAAGCAGTTGCCCGAGGGCACCCCGAAAACACATTTTTCGGGGTTCAGCTTGATTCGATAGCGCTAGAGGTTCGCGAACATTTCCTCCAGGTCTTGGACGAGGTCGGAGGCCCGCCGGGTCTTGATGACGATGTCGTCGACGTAGACCTCCAGATTCGGACCCAGCTGGTCGTGAAAACACTTCTGCATGCAGCGCTGGTACGTGGCACCGGCGTTCTTGAGCCCGAACGGCATCGTGACGTAGCAGAAGGATCCGAAGGGCGTGATGAAGGACGTGGCCGACCAGTCGGACTCGCACATGAAAATCTGGTGATATCCAGAGTACGCGTCGAGAAAGCTTAGGGTTTCACACCCGGCGGTGGAGTCCACCACTTGATCCATGCGCGGGAAAGGGAAGGAGTCCTTCAAGCAGGCTTTATTGAGACTCGTGTAGTCAACGCACATCCTCCTTTGGCCGGTCTTCTTTTTAACATTACAGGGTTGGCCAGCCACTCGGGGTGGTAGACCTCTTGAATAAACTTAGCGTCCAGGAGCTTCGTCAATTCTTCCCTGATGGCCCGGCGCTTCTCGTCGTCGAAACGCCGGAGTCGTTGCTTGACGGGTCGAGAGCCCGCAATGATATCGAGCGAGTGCTCGGCGACTTCTCTCGGGATGCCAGGCATGTCCGAGGGTGCCCAGACGAAGACGTCCCGATTCTGGATGAAGAAGTCGACGAGCGCGCTTTCCTATTCGTAGAAGAGCACTGTTTCGACCCTGGCCTTCTTGGAAGAGTCGGCGGCGTCGAGCGCTACCTCTTTGGAGTCATCGGCGGGCTTGAAGGAGGTCGATGACGAGGCCATGGGGTCGAGCGTCGGGGCCGATCCCTTGACCTTGCGAATCTCGTCCAGCTGGGCCGAGCCAGAACAGGCGGCGGCCAGCTCGAAGCTCTCCTGCTCACACGCAAGGGCGTGCTAGAAGCGCGACGAGACAGTGATGACGCCCTTCAGCCCGGGCATCTTCAACTTGAGGTAGACGTAGTTGGGGATGGTTATGAACTTCCCGTAGCATGGCCGGCCCAGGATGGCGTGGTAGGCTCCAATGAAGTCGACCACCTCGAAGGCGAGTGACTCAGTCCAGAAGTTGCTCCGGTCACCGAATGTGACTGGGAGCGTAATCTGCCCGAGGGGCGTTGCGTAGCCCCCGGGGACGACCCTGTGGAACGGAGCGTGGCTCGGGCAGAGGTCAGCCTCCATCAACTTCATCGCCCTTAAGGTGTCGGTGTAGAGGATGTTGAGGGCGCTCTCTCCATCCATGAAGACCTTTGACATGCACACGGAGCCAACGATGGGGTTGGACACCAGCGAGAGGCGCTCGGATTGCAGAACATGGTCGGGGTGGTCGGCCCGGTCGAAGGTGATCGGGGCCTCGGATCACTTGAGATAGCAGGGGACAGCGGGGTCAGTCACGTTGACCTCCCGCCAGGTCCTCTTCTGTCGGCGGTGTGACTCGCAGTAGGCTGCAGGGCCGCCGAAGATGATGAGGCAGTCCTCCGGCTCGGGGAAGGCTGCGTCGGCATCGTCCTCGGCCCCTTTGCCTCGAGGATCGGCCTTAGGGGTCGAGGAGTCGGGTTGGAATCTACCCTTGAAGAACCTCCTCGCCAAGTGGTAGTTTCGGAGGGTGTGCTTGACGGGCACGAAGTGCTTGGGACAGGGCCGATCAAGCATCTTCTCGAAGTTGCCGTCGTGATTGGCCGGCTTCTTGGTCGGGGGTCGGACCGGCCGGTCGGCGGCAGCCACGAAGTCGTCCTCGTGGCGTCGGCCCTTTCCCTTTTTGCGGCTCGAACTGCCGCCGCCTCGCTCGTTGCGGCTCTTTGCGGCAGCCGGTCCCGGACCTCTCGTCCTTCGCCCGGCTTCGGTCGAAGTTGGCCTGCACGGCCTCCTCCCTGATGGCGAAGGTCGTAGCGATGTCGAGAAGGTCTCGGATCGTCCGAGGGTTCCTGCAGCCCAGCTTGTGGACCAGCGCCTTGGACGTCATCCCGCAGGTGAAGGCGTTGATGACGTTAGCGTCGCTGACGTCGGGCAACTCGTTGCGCTTTCGCGAGAAGCGCTGGATGTAGTCTCGAAGCGACTCGGCAGGCCTCTGCTTGCAATTTTTTAGGTCCCAGAAATTACCTAGGCGCGCGTAAGTCCCCTGGAAGTTACCGACGAAGATGGGCAGGTCGCTCCAGTCCTGGATGCAGCCCTCGGGGAGGTGCTCCAGCCATCCTCGGGCCTAGTCGGTGAGGAAGAGAGGCAGGTACTGGATGGAGAACAGGTCGTCCGCTCCTCCGACCCTGCAAGCGAGATGGTAGTCTTCAAGCCAGTGAACGGGGTTCGTTTCTCCGTTATATCTGCCGATGGTGGTCGGGGCGCGAAATCTTTGCGGAGACTTCGCGCGCCGAATAAGCGATCCGAACGCTTTGGGCCCGACCCTGTCAGGGCTTGGGCTCCTGAAGTCGAAGGAACGGCGTCAGTAGTAGCGGTCGAAGGAGCGCTCCGCCGAGACTCGGCGCGAAGCTCGCTCCTTGCCTGTCGTTGGGCGTCGATGGTGCCACGGACGTCGCGGTCGGGGCCGAGCAGTGGGTGGACCGACCCCGCGTGGTGTTGAGGGTTTCGTTCTCGACTCGGCTGTCGTGCACCGAGCTTCGCCGATCATGGGGTCGGCGGCTGCTTCGTGTCTCCGATTGCTGGGGCCAGAGAGACGCTTCTCGTTGTTGAAGCGCACTGCCGAGGTAAAAGCGCACGCGGTCGTACACTTCCTTCAGCGCTGGATCCTCGGGAGCGGCGGTCTCGTCGAGGATGCATGCCGCTGCCGCGAGGTTCTCAGGCGGCGTGTCGAAGGTTGGCGGCCCTCCAGCTACGAGCTGCTGGTAAGTGGACCGCCCTCGGGCTTGAGCTGCATCGCTGGGACCGGCTATAGCCTTGCCTCGAGGCTTGGGGCTGCCGGTTAGTCCCGGGGGCGGCCAAGCCTGGCCAACGGTGTCCACCGCAGGGCGCGGGGACGGGTTGGTGCCTGGCGTGTTGCCGAGAGTCGCCGGCTCCCTGCCCCTAATGGCGTGGAGAGTGAAGCACTCCCTCGACGGGTCGTGTCCCAGAACGGCATGGCTCCGTCGGCACCGCGTAGCGCGCTTCCTGCGCGGCGCCTGAAGGCGAAGCTCGCCGCCTTCGTTGGCGATGAAGTTCAGGCTTTCGAAGCGGAAGGCCTGTCCAGAGGCGAAAGTAGGGACGTGCCACGACCGACCATCTCCGGTGATGGCGACTGTGAAGCCCCCGAAGCGAAGGCGGGAGACCGAAGTGTCTCATATGACGGCAAAGAAGAAAGTCATCGAAAAGGCGAAGCGAGCGCACACCAAGAGAATGCCCCTTCCTGGCGCGCCAACTATCGACGTTCTGACCATCGGCACAGTATGAAATACGATTGAGGGGGCGGTGTGCCTTCGTATTCGATATGACTTAGTCTACGGAAGATTCAAAGAGTTTTTTACCTGGTTTGGACCACCTCGAACGGTGTAATACCCTACGTCCAGGGGATCGTTTATCTCTGTGGAAGAGTACAAAGGGTCGAATTCTCCTTTCGGGAGAGGATCCAGCGCCTAGATCGTGGGTGCTCGATGCACGTATTCGTGGGGTTGCTTGCGCGTAGGCGGTTACGTGCAAGAGCTCTGGGTTTCGGTTTGTATGTGTTCGTTGTTGTCTTTTTTCTATCGCCCCCGGGCCCTCCTTTATATAGGGCGGTCCGGGGTTACAAAGTGGTGGACCCTATGCGGTTCTACTGTCTCGCTGACAGGTGAGTCCTCCACTAGCGTCGTCATCATTTGTTATGCCCATGCGAGGGCGTGGCCCGTCGCGTCGCACGCAGCAGCGGGCACTGCAGCGCCAGTCCGGCACTGCAGTGTTAGTCACAGTGCCGCCGGGTCTTGTCCGTTGACTCCCGCGGCCTGTCTGGTACTGTAGCTTCAGCTGGAGTGTCGTCCTGGTGAACCCGTTCCGTCCCGTCAGGACGGTTGGCGGTTGGCCACCGGAATAAATACGGCATAACACCATACCTACCCCCGGGGGTTGGCCTCCGAAAGTCGGCTTTCGGGGGTCAGCGTCACCGCGCGTCTTAGCGTGGCTAAGACTTGGCTTTCGTAGATCGTCGTCTCGGGGGTCGGATCGCCCGTTCATGCGCCGTCATCCGACCTCAAAACCCCCCGGGGTACGCGTATGGGTACGGGTCGTGAAGTACCCGGGGTACATGATCCCGACATGACCGGCCAAGAGGATAAAGCAAGCTGCGACCGCGAGGCAAATTTTAGCCTTCTTGAGCGGGAGGCATGGTGTGTCCCATGTGTTGGTGAGCGAATCAGCGCGGGAGAGCTACGAGGTGTAACTGCTAAATTTTGGTCTGGCGCAGTGGGTCCGCTATGTCGGTGCAGAGCCTGCGCTGGCCAATTTTTGGTCCTAGCGTGGTGGGTCCACTATGTCACTGACCATATTAGTGGTAAATAGATTTTTGTGGTAATAAATGATTTCAACCGGAAAAAATGTCAGAAACAAAGTTGTATAATGCATCGAGATCTATCACTTTTATTTTGGTCATTTTTCATATGACTTTGTTTGGACAGTTTGAATTTTGAATTTCAAAATATTAGAACTTTGAACAGATTTTGGGGTACTAAGTAATTTCAAATGAAAAAGTCATGAATATAAAAGTTGCACAACTCATTAATATCTACAACTTTTTATTTTGATCATTTGTTCATCCAACAAAGTGATGGTAACATGGTTCACAAATTTTACATATCTCTCTTATAGTTTCATAAACTATAAGAGAGATACGTAAAATTTGTAAATAAGGTTACTATAACTTTGTCGGATAAACAAATGACCAAAATAAAAGTTATAGATCTTGATGAGTTCTAAAACTTTTATTTTCAAAATCTGGTTTAAAGTTGTCATTTTTTTAAATTCAAATTTTGAGTTGTTCAAATTTTGTCATATGAAAAGGTGACCAAAATCAACGTAATAAATTGATAGATCATGATTTTAGAAAATTTTAGAAAAAAAGCATCACATTTGGAGTTAGTATGTGGGAGAAATACTAGTTACAAGTTTCTGCCATAGATTAAAAAGAGAACTGATGTTTGCACGATGAATTCATTACAAGAGAGGCTAATTAGCATGCAGAGCCCACATGTCTTTCAAATGTTGGACCCACACAGCAGTCAAGGCTAATTAACATGCAGAGCCCACCTGCAGCCTTGCTGTCCACCCCACCTACAAGAGCCGCGATGGCGACCCCAGCTGCTGCCTCACCGGCGACCCCGGCAGCTCCCTCGCCGCCCCCCCCCCCCCCCCCCCCCCCCCCCCCCCCCCCCCCCCCCCCCCCCCCCCCCCCCCCCCCCCACCAGCAGCCTCGCCGGCCACCCCAGATAGCAGCTCCTCGCTGGCCATTGCATAAGGTGAGCTGAGTCAACCATAGCTCTTCCTCTTTAGATTTATTATTACAGTGCCTTTAATTGAATTGAAGGATAGAAGCTCGATTTGTAACATGTTGGCACCTAAATTTATCCAGGTCGAGATGGATAAAAGCTGAATTTGTACAGTGCATTCTTCGATGTTATGGTTCACCTAGCAATACACTTACCTGACGAGGCACTCCTTAGGGGACCGGTTCAGTTTGGATGGATGTATCCCATGAGAGAAGATTGGGCACCTTTAAGCGTTTCATCCGCAATAAAGCAAGACCTGAAGGATCTTTTCCAGAGGCATACACTGCCTATGAGTGTATGACCGAATGCTCAACATATTTCAGTGAAATTATTACTAAGTTCACTAGGCCTAAAAGAAACTTAGATAGAGCAGAGAACATCTCGCCCAATGATTACTCTATTTTTGGTCATGGTATTAACCTGTTAGGTGCTTCAAAACCTCATTACCAAGATAATGACAATGACTCCATGGTTTGGTTTGTTCTAAATAATTGCGAAGAGGTTGATGAATACAAAGAGTGAGTAATTGCTGTCATTTCATTTATGCCAACTTTATTCAATATTAGTGTCACAATAAACTTATTAACTTTTTCCTTTGCAGCATGTATAGGGTAGAATTGGAACAACAACAGGTCAACAATATTGAAAAAATGATGTCAACACAATTCGCTGCATGGTTCAAAAAACATGTGCGTGCAGCTTTTACAACCTGACTGAATTATTTATGATACAATAAATTTTCCAATTCACCAATTCTCTGTGTTTTCTTGCAGATTACCAGATTGAAATACGAAGGCACAACAAATGTTGATGAAGACCTGTACTCACTCGCATGTCGGCGGATAGGCGTGTGCGATCATACACAGCATGTATAATCAATGGGGTACAGTACCACACTATGGCTCGTGAGGCACATAGGATAACACAAAACTCCACCATCAAGACTGCAGGTACTCACAATGATGACACTGTTGACTTCTATGGGACAATCACAGACATTATTGAGTTGAATTACACTAAGAGCAGCAAAGGAGATAGATCTGTTATCTTATTACAGTGTGAATGGTACAATCTTGAGGGAAGGACATACTAGATGAAAGATGATGGTTACTTCAAGAGCATTAACATTGAAGGCCGATGGTATAAAAATGATCTTTTCATTCTAGCCACAGAAGCTTCACAAGTATTTTTCTTGGAAGATACAAAGTTAGGTCCATGTTGGTGAGTGGTACAAGAATTTGGCCACCGACATATATTTGATGTTGAAGAGTCCGACGGAAAACAACCAATCCATGAACAAGTACAGATAAGATGTCAGGAGGCATACCAAGAGGACAATACTTCGTTAAGAGATTGTACAGTGGGAGACATATATCTTGATATGGATTTGTTGCAGATGGATAATCAACCAGGCAACCCTATTAGTGCAGACTTTGTCTAGAGCATCCGTTGACATCAACAAACACCTCAAGGTGATGAAACAGATGACGAAGATGAAGATGAAACCTTCCTTGAGTATCATAGTCAAGATGAAGCGAGTATATCAGAAGAAAACAGTGATGATGACTAACCTTTGCATTTCTGGAGCTATTTATGAGCCTTGAACTTCTATTAGTGATTTTGTTATATCTGAATTATACTATTGAAATTTGTATCTGAATTTTGAAATTGCAAGACCTTATATGCAATGATTATGTTTCAATTTTAAACTTGATTTATGAATTCTATTCTATGCACATGTAACCTATTGGAAGTTACATACAGACTATATGCTGACAAAATATCATGGATATGTTTTATGCTGCCCAGAATTCATTGAGATGATACATACTACAAAAATTCTGGATTCTTATGACAACCTGACAGTGTCATGGAAATTACAGGATCTGTCATGATATATATATATATATA
>BCLG01000481.1:49926-65217 GCA_001602295.1 Zoysia matrella
AGGTTACACATCAAAGCAAAAGGGATGTTTAATTCCAACATACATCAAAAAGGCGCATATCAACTGCAAATACATTCATATCCGCGCTCCGCCGGGCGGGCTTGCAGCGGATCTGCGCGCTCGCTCCGCCCAGAGGCTGCCGCTCCGTTAGTTGGGGAGATGGGGAGCTGGCTCCATGCAGAGGCCGCCCGCCGCTGCTGGTTCCGCTGCCGCGTGGGGAATGAAACTGGTCAACAGAGAGGGGTCAAGGGTCCACCTCCTATTGGGGTAATATTGACGTTGGGGGCCGTCATGTTTGAAATAACAAACAGTGACGCTCCACAGCTGTCACATAAAAAAAACACATATCGTCATAAAAATGCCACCGTCAACTGGCTCCTAGCGACTTACATTTTGTCATGACACTTGGCACCTTTATGTGACAAACAAAACAGTTTCGTCATAAATAGTTCTGGTTGTCCTGATTTTATGACGCTACAGACTTTTGCGTCATATTATGATATATTATATGAAAAAAATTTGTCCCGCCATGAGGATTTTTGTCATAGAAAGAAGGATTTCTTGTAGTGAAGGAGATTCATGTGAATGCTATTGCTCGGAATTTGACTGAGTTCAGTGGCATTGATGTGTCTGGCGTCAAATATGGGTTACGATCTGTCGACTAAAGGATCTGAGTGGGGCCAACTAGTATGAGGAAAACTACACCATACTGCTTGGAGCATTTTTTTAGCCATACAAAGGTATGTGAACCACAACTTACCATCCATATATTCTTCAACTCACTAGTGCTTGTACTAATTATTGCTGATATGAAATTGCATGATCACTCTAAAGATGTTGAATTCCTCAACATTCCACTTGAGAACTACATTCCTATGCAGATCATTTTTGGTAGTGCGCAGGCTACAGGAAGGTCTGCAATGGGATCGATGAAAAATTTGGTCGCCCTAGTAATTATGGGCAAGATGAAGGGGATGAGGATGAAGGTGGCTGTGGGTTGAAGTTTGAAACTGTTAACCAAGATGGTGCACAGGCAGAAAGCTCAAAGATTATAGGCAGCTCTAAGCCTGTGGATGGAACCAACACTAATGAGGAAAAAGGGGAAAAAGAGAAAGATGGCCGGTGAGGAAGAGTTCATGGTGATGATGGGCATAACTGAAGCTGTAACCAAGGTGACAATGGCCCTAGAGAAGCCTCAACACAATGAAGTACACTCTGATCTGTAAGGATTAAGGACACCAAGAAGAGAGGTTGAATCGGTAGACTTGTAGGACTGATTTCGCTACGAACTAAAACTATGAGACCCAATCACAACAGAATCAATCCTAAGCAATTCTAGTAAGCCAAGACCCCTAACAATGCTAGTAGAAAGCTAAGAACAACAAGCAAGCACTAACACGATAGCCACCAAGAGGAATCAAAGAACAACCTATCAGTCTACTCAAACGGTAAGTAAATATGGTAAATAAAGAGAGAGAGAGTGCTCAGTGATTTTTTTCTGAGGTCACAGAAGGTAGGCGCCTTCCCGTAATCCTCGTTGAACCACTCCCGTCAGAGTCTTGGTTCCTCCCGTCGTTCCCAAAACAATGCTCACAAGGGTATGCTTCACTCTCGGAGTGAAGTCACCGGCGACCCGGCTGTCGCACACAATACCTAAATGTTAGAGCAAGCCTCTGAGGCTCAGGCGATCCCTTTTGTTGTCCCTTTCGAGCAGGATACCTGGAGCAGCGTACAAACTTGGCGTCGTCTTCCACAATCTCCTCGAAAGCTCGAACACTGACTCCTAGCCAGTCTAGGCTGCCCAAACCTAGAGTAGTAGGCAAAGATCACTTCTCTCAAGCCCCACAAGCTTTAGAAGTGTATGAACTCTCCCTATCACTCTCCTACTAGCACCAAAGATCTTCAATCTTGTCTTGTGCTCTCTTAGTGGTGTTCCTTGACCTCTCACAAGTTTTTTTCAGCAATCATACCTCAGGCACACGGCAAACAGTCCCCCTCCACAGTTTAAATAGACTCCAAGCCTAGAAACGACCATTGAAACGTGATGTCATAAAGCTGACTACTTTATGCAATCACCGGACAGTCCGGTGACTGGACCACCGGACTGTCCGGTGACCCTTTCTTCCTCCTGCCAGGAAAACACCCTCTTTGTAATTCATTCCATACGACACCGGACTGTCCAGTGCATACCTTCACCGGACTGTCCGGTGACTTTCACTTTTGGATTCCCAGAGACATCTTCTCTGGACTTCGTTTTCTGACTCATCGGATTGTCCGGTCATTGCTCCACCTCGACTCCAGAGAGCACTTCTCTCTAGATTGGCTCCTTTAGGGCTCACTGGACTGTCCGATGACTGCTTCTTCTGCTGGACTTGAGCTTTGGTTTTTGACTTCGCTTCCTCTGCCATCTTCAGTGCTTTCTAAGATCTAAGGAGCATTCACACCCTCTATCACTTGTATGACAGGAGAAAAATGACCTACCCCCATAATAATACCGGCGGTCCTATGTACTCTCTAGTTAATCCTTAGCCTTGGTCCTCCGACGCCCAGAAACTCATCTTCTAGGGATCGTCCTTGTCATCCACCAAGAAAGCCCACCATGTTGATGTAGAATTAGCGAGTTGGAACATACAGTCACAACCATTATCTATGGTGTTCATTCAATCACTAAAATCAATTTATACCTTTTAGGAGACTTCAAAGGTCATGAAGCTAATAATCTCCTCTTTTTTGGTGATTGATGACAACCAAAGTACTCACAAACAAACTCAAACGAGATGAAAGAAGATAGAGAAAAAACGCATCACGAAAGAACACTTACCCCCATTACCTTGATAACTCCCCAGAAAAATCTTGCCAGAATTCCTCTCTTTTTTCATGGGTTGGAAGCGTCGCTCTCTCCCTGTTTGGTAGCTCTCTCTCCCCCTTTGTCATGTAATCACACAAAAAGATGGCATCGATGAAGCATAAGAGAGGGAACGATAGATAGACAAAGGTTAGTGCATGATAGAATAGAACGGGAGCGCAATGCACGAAGAAAACTGCAAAAACAATCACAACACAGGGAACCATACACAATGAATCCATAGGGGTTAGTCGAGAAACCAAATTCATTCTAATGAGCTAAAAAATTAAATAAAACACAAGCTCATCAAAATGTCACAAAGAGCCAAAGAAATCAGCCAAATAAGATTCAGAGCCCTAACTACCTATCCACGACCTCCCACTAGACAGCTAGCCACTCAAAAGACGATACACCACACGGCTCACACCCAAACTACTACAAGATATCTAATCGTGCGCGGCTGAAAAGTCGAGTGCACTGACAGTCGATGACTGCTCCTCTGCTGCTGGTTCTACTGCTGCTGCTATCACATCTCCTCTTGGCTTCTCAGTATCATCAAACGCACTCAAGCTGAAAGAAGACGTCGGGGAAGGCTACTTGTCATCAAGAGTAGCTAGCTGATCTGCACTGGCAAGGGCTTGAGCTGCCTCTTTTGCTGTGTATCCGGCCTCAACCAGAATAGCTGCATCTGAAGACCTTGGCTGCTCAGCTGTGGTAGCTACGGGCTCTGCCTCTGAAGCCTCTGGTGATGGCTCTATCAAGACTGACTCTGCAGTGGCAGCCTCAAACGATAAAACCTTCGGAGCAAGAGGAGAACTACCAACTGATGTCCCTGACTCCAATGCTAGTATAGAAACTCTGGGCTCAGCTGATGCAAACAGAACCGACATGGAGTACGAGGAAACCGGGGAGAACTGAGATGTAGTAACAAGAAAGCTAACTTCACCGGTAGTCGTTGTAGTGCTGACTGCCCCCAAAAGGTACAAACGGTGAAAGCGGGGCTGAGAGCAAATTAGTGAATGTGGGCTGCTGCTGCTGACTCTGTAGCTCTGATGTGAATGTCGACACTGATGAATACTGAGGATGAGTGCTGTAGGCTGAAGCTGCGATGGCAGAGGACCCAGTAGCGTAGTCGTCGGAACGCTGGCAAAGGTGGCATACTGATCCCCTAGAGATAAGATGCAATAGCTCTAAACCCAACAGATATGTATGATATGACTGCTGCCATCTCCAACTGAGTGCGCTGCGACCTCTTCAAGAACTCTCTGTCCTGTCATCTCCTCTCCTCAGAGCTCTCTCTCCATCCGAAGCCTCTCCTTAGAGCTCTCTCTCTATCCGAAGCCTCTCCTCAATCTGGAGGCGCTCGAGTCGAATGCTCTTCTCGAACTCGGCCCTCTCTTGGCGTATACGCTCATCCTACTCCTGTCTATACCTCCTCTGCTCAGCCTGCTCTGTCTGAATAGCATCCAATCTGGCAGCTAGTGCAGGGTCAAGTGTGGCACAAGAGGTAGGAGTCTCAGCCTGACTCGGAGCCTTAGTGCTCCCAGCCGCCGGTCGTGCTCCCTCCGGAGCCTCAGTCTCGATCTTAAGGTCCTCAGGGGCTGTGGTCTCCTCTCCTCCAAGGGTGCTCTAGGAAGCTGATACGCGAAGAACCCTGAAGTCGGATGGCTCAGCTGAACTGAAGGCTGTAGTGATCTCTGGCAATGCAGTGTACTCTTCCTCAATCATGACACCAGCTGTCCTCTGCAACAAACAAATGTAAGGGGCAAATGGTAGCTGTCGAGTGCCTATCCCCTCATATATCACATTCTCCATCTGTGCAAGCAGCAAGTCTGTCAAATCGAACTCGTCATGCCTCAGTAAAAAAAACACAGTAGCCACTGATGTAATATGATGACTCACTCTCTGTAGCCAGCTTGAGGTGCTATAGACCTCCCAAGCAACCCTCTCAAAACACGAGCCTCGTGTGACAACCTCAAAGAGTGCCTCGAGTAATGCTCCCATGAGGTGGCGGGAAAGCAATTCATCCTGTCATCACTCGGCTTCATCCCTTCGAAAGGTCTGAACGGCGGTGAGAAATCCAGATGGGCCAGTGCGTGGATCCGAGTCTCAAAAGAAATGAACTCCAAAGCTGTTAAGACATTGGTCCTCTCAAATCTGTGTGGCTCCCCTCGATACATGAACTAGATGTAAGAACGGTCGGGGGAGATCCACAGTGAGGCATAGAACTCAAGTACAACGTCCTCACTATACCTCAAATGCTGGGTGACCAAATCTAACAAGCCAAAAAGATAAGCAATATGTCCCTCCATGTCAACTCCAGCTCCTCTGCTCAGTGCCTCTATAGAACAGTGGTGGTGTGCTGCAAACACTAAGCTCTTGCCCTTAGTGGCATGTTGCCTTCTGTAGGCCTCAAAAATCGTCCGCTGCAAAATAGTCAAGAACTATCCAGCGTCAGCGTGTCTAGAAGTGGAGACCCAAGCGACGAAGTCCACTCTCCTCTTGGCATTTATGGCCAGGCCCTTGAGCTTCAACAGATCGACCTCAACCTCAGCGACTCTGGCCACGGCCTGACGAGCTCTCTCGGCTCTGGCAGTGCAAACTGTGCAAACTCCAGACTTCTGATGAGGGCGGCACATCTATGACCTCAGCTGTGAAACCCTCTGGACTGCCTCTCCCTTTGCAGTTCTCGACTGCATACTGATAGGAGCTCTCCGCTGCTGCACCTCTCTCTCTGCAGGGGTAGTCACCACTCTCTTTCGGGTCAACCTCCTCAACTCCCCCTGGCTGTCAGCTCCTCCAATCCTCAGAGCTCCTCTCCTCCTATGTGGAGGCACATCCATATCTGCTGCTGCTAGAGCTCTGTCCCACTCAGAGTCATCAGTCCGCTGTTTTGTCTTCTTCTCAGGCTCTACGGCCTTGCCCTTCCACTTCTACTCTGCAAAAGGTCTCTGTCTGCCCATACTGTCAATTATCACTCTGAAAGATCAACTGTAAGGACAACTGACCAGCTGACTCAACAAGATAAGATTAAGAGTTTGGCTCTTAACCCGTCCAAGAACCTCTGGACTGACACTGAAACCGCTGATCACTGCCACTGTCCACTGTCCTATCCCACTGACCAACTGTCACTTCACCACATAGGAATAGGATATAGGTTGTAAGCACAAAGGTGAGCGACTCAAAAGAAAATCCTAGCGGTGGAAGAAAGACATATCACCAACCAAATAAAGCAAATTAGATCAACGGTGACGTCAACAGACTAATGCCACAATTTAAATAACAATAATACATCTAAATTGTGACACTAGTGACAAGAGACTCAATGCCATATCAAAATATGCAAGAGATGACCTGAATATGGAACTAAGTACCGTAATTTGTCAATGAATCACGTCAATTGGCAATAAAAAATTAAACTTTTATGCGACTATACTAATTTTTGAATTAATTAACAAGGCAATGTGGCAATTCCGATGAAATGAATGTGATAGAATGCAATACCCCAGAGAATAGAGTCGGAATCCACCGAAGAATTCGCTGAAGAGACGACCAATCACCTCAAAAGCTAAAACCCCACAAGGGTTTTGGTGGGAAGCGGGGTGACGATGAGGAAACCACTCGGTGAAGCGATTGCTAGCAAGGGAGGCAAGCAAGTGGCTGCAGAGCTCGGCAAGAATGGCGATGATGCGGCAGCGCGGCTGAACGACGGAGGAGGCGGCGCGAGCTCTGGTGGCGTGACTTGGACACGATTAGGTGGCACAAGGCGAGGGCGACACTAGCTGCAGCGGCGCAGAGCGGAGGTTCGACGAGGTCGGAGCGCAGAGGCGGTGGCGGCAACGCGGGACACGGCGATGAGCTGGACGACGGGATCAGCGACAACGAAAGAGGCACGCACGATTTTGGAAAAGACGATGAAGTACACGTGCGGTTTAGTTAAGGATCAATCAACGGCCAGGATTAAATGAAGTTTGAATGGATGGCCGAGATTTCGTCGACAAAAGGAGTCACCGGACTGTCCGGTCTCAAGAGATTGTCCGGTGACTAGGAAAGTTTGGACTGTCCAGTGTCTGTCAAGAGTTGATTCCAAAGAAGCAACCGCTTTATCTTCCAATCACCGGACTGTCCGGTGAACTCGCCAGAATGTTCCGTGACTGTCTAACTCCGCAGGTCACTTGGTTCAAAGATACGATCACTGGACTGTTCGGTAAAGGCGCTAGACTGTCTGGTGAGCTCAAGGAATTGCAAAAACAAGAAATTCTTTCTAGACTTTAAGTGTCCTCACCAAAGAATCAAATAAACACCACACATGTCTAGAAAGTGAACTCTCAAATACTCATTTGCAAATAGATAACTCTCGAAGAGTTTAGCATTTTTGCAAATCACAATTAAGAATGAGCGATAAAAACTAAAGCGAGAAGGAGGCTCCAAAAAAGAAAATGTATGAACCCTTGTTCACGATCCACGTAAATGGATTTTAGAGACCATTAAGCACAGGGTTCAATGGGCATGAAGCTCACAATTGCTTTAGTTACTCCTTGTGGAGTATGTGAATCTATATAGATAATGTAGTCACTTTCTCCATAGAGTAACACGTCTCCTCTGTGGTTACTATATGCAATGCATGCAAACAAGCAAGCTAATGCAAGAAATTTAAAGCATGCCATGTAGATGCAAGCAAATTAAATGACATTGCATAAAGAAACCTATCCGGTGCCAAATTTAATCCATCCCAAGCTTATTCACCATATGCCCGTCGCTTTGCCTTGAGATAGCCAAACCACCTTCTCAAGCTCTTCCTCCATGCATATGGATATCTCAAGGTGGTTAGGTACTGATTTAATTTTTTTGTTCTTTTATTTTATTTTTTTACACATGATGCATGATAGTGCAAACATCTATACCAGATAGGAGTCCAAACTACCATGCAAAACAAGAAAAGAAACATACTCTATTATGTACAAGAATAAACCTCCTTAAAGAGTAGATTGGCGTTATAGCTCGATCAACACGTAGTGAACTTCAAAAATCTTGAATAGCTTCACGGTCCACCATCTAGGTCCCTTCACTTCTTCTTGAAAACCTAAGAGAGTTTAGACTTTCTGTCTCGGTCCATGATCACCTTGGGGACCCATATCTTCTTGATTGTCCTCTTATCATTTGACTGTCCGAGCGGCTTGGCTTTCACCTTTCCATCTTTGTCCCTAAAAAGCTTGTAGTGCACATCTTCATGTAAAAGGTTAGCGTTAGGCATAATCTTAGGCACGCTCACCTTAGGACAATCCTCAGAACGGTGACTATCAAGGCAACACTTCTCACAATAGTAGTCATCCGCTATTAGTGGGACTATCCATGCGGGGATCTCATCTTCGTTGCCAATGATGTTGATAGATGAAGGATATTATCCTAAGACCTTGTGGTTATGGTTGTTGATGAGGTTGTTGCCTAGTATTTCCTTTTAAATTTGCTTTACTCTAGTAAGCCGCTCAAAAGCATCCATCACAGCCTCTCTCTCTCCTCTTTGAGCTTTGTGTATTCCTTCAAAACAGATGGCTCAAGAGTAGTACTCTCCTTGGAGAGGGTTAGATCACAAGAAGTAGAAGCTTCATTTAAATGCTTAGGAGAGTTCAAGGGAGAGTCTAGATCAAGAGCTTCATAGGTGCGCACAAATGCCTAATGCTTCTCACTTAGCTCTACGTGCTTCTCATTGAGAGACTCATAAAACTCACGTAGAACACTATGAGAATGCTTAAGACCATTGAGCTCACCCTCAAGCTCCCGAATTTGAAATACCACTATTTCATGCTCTTTGGTCAACACCTCAATCTTCCTAGCCTTCTTGATGATGGCCTTGTTGGCCTTCTCAAGGAAAAGGACTAGAGCATCATAGCTAGGTCCATCATCTTTATCTTCATAGTCCTCCTCTTCTTTATCAAGATCATCATCTTCATCCACATAGCCCTCACAACTTCAGGCCATCAAGCAAAAAGGTGGTGGTGGTAGCTCATCAGTGGAGCTTGTCATAGCAATACCCGCGAGTTCTTCTTCACATGAAGAGAAAGAGTCCGAATCATCATCATCGGTGAGGCACTCACCAACAATATAAGCTTTGTGCGGGGACTTCTTCTCCTTGTTCGTGCTCTTTTTTTTTATAAAGAACTTCTTCTTAAACTTCCTTTTGGGCTTGCGTTCTTCGTCTTCACTCTCGCTAGATGCATTCTTCTTGCTCTCCTTCTTGGGCTTGGGACACTCCTTAGTGAAATGGCTTTTTTTGCCACAATTGACGCACCCGGAGTTCTTCTTGGAAAATAAGGGTCTTCCCTTGCAAAATAGCTTCTTCATCAAGAGCGCAAGGTCCTTAATGTCACTCTCATCACCCCCATCCTCCTCCATCTTCTTCTTCTTGTTCTTGCCATTGGAAGATTCTTTAACTTGAAGGACAAGATTGTTGCGCAATTGAGCGTCGGTAGAGGTGTCCAACATATATCTCTCATAGGCCATGAGCTTGCCAAGCATAACATCAACAAAGAGAGTAGCCAAGTTGGCTTGAAAGAGACACATGACGATGGATTTGTAGCTTTGCGGCAACATCCTCAAGAGCTTTCTCATGATCTCAATATCATCAATTTTGTTCTTGAGGCCCAAGGCGTTGATCTCTTCCACCATTACATGCAAACGAGAATAAACATCATTAGCTTTTTCATGAGGTAGCTTTTTCACGAGGTAGCATGGTAATGGAATCATATTTGCTCTTAAACACATAGTAACGCTCTTCTTTGACCTCGGAGGAGCCCTCATGAATGTTTTGCAATTGCAACCAAATGTCATGCACGATGGATAATGCATTTATCCTAAAAAAACATTTTTTGAAATGCATTCAAATATAGCATTCTTGGCCTTTGCATTGAATTTAATGAAGATAAGATCAAGTCTCTCATTCTCATTCGTAGCGTTTTTAGTCACATGTCACGCTTTCCCATCAATTGACTCAAGATACGCTTGCTTGTGAGCCTTCCAATAAGAGTAATCATCCCCATCGAATACGGGTGGAGTCTCCATCCCGTCCGGCATTCTTACTCAAGGCGGTGAAGCCCGAACTTGAGCACTTGGCTCCAATACCACTTGTAAGGATCAAGGACACCGAGAAGGGGAGGGGTTGAATCAGTGGATTTATAGAACTAATTTCGCTACGAACTAAAACTATGACACTCAATCGCAACGGAAGCAATCCTGAGCAATTCTAGTAGGCCAAGACCCTTAACAATGCTAGTAGAAAGATAAGAAGAACAAGCAAGCACTAGCAAGATAGCCACCAAGAGAAATCAAAGAACAATCTATCACTCTACTCAAACGGTAAGTAAATGCGGTAAGTAAAGAGAGAGATAGAGAGTGCTCAGTGATTTTTTCGAGGTCTCGGAAGGTAAGTGCCTTACTCTAATCCTCATTGAACCACTCCCGTCGCAGTCTTGGTTCCTCGTTCTCAGAACGATGCTCACAATGGTACACTTCACTCCTGGAACCGCGTACAAACTTAGTATCGTCTTTCACAATCTTCTCGAAAGCTCGAACACCGACTCCTAGCCAGTCGACAGCCCAAACCAAGAGTAATAGGCAAAGATCACTCCTCTCAAGCCTCACAAGCTCTAGAAGTGTATGAATGCTCTCTATCACTCTTACTAGCACCAAAGATCTTCAATCTTGTCTTATGCTCTCTTGGTGGTGTCTTTTGGCGTCTCACAAGTTTCCTCCAGCAGATCAAACCTCAGACACACGGCAAAAGGTCCCCCTCCGGGGTTTCAATAGGCTTCAAGCCTAGAAACAACCGTTGAAATGTGATGTCATAAAGCTGATAGTTTTATGCAATCACCGGACTATCAGATGACTAGACCACCGGACTGTCAGGTGACTCTTTTTTCCTCCTGGCCATGGAAACATCTTCTCTGAAATCTATTCTATAGGACACCGGACTGTCCGGTGCATACCTTCACTAATAAGTCCGGTGACTTTCACTTTTGGATTCCCAGAGACATCTTCTCTGGACTTTGTCTTCTAGCTCACAGGACTGTCCAGTCATTGCATCGATGGACTATTCGGTGACTGCTCCACCTCGACTCCAGAGAGCACATCTCTTTGGATTGGCTCCTCTAGGACTGACCGGAATGTCCGTGACTGCTTTTTTAGCTGGACTTGAGATTCGGTGTTCGACTTCGCTTCCTCTGCCATCTTCAGTGCTTTCTGAGAATTTAAAGAGTATTCACACCCTCTAACCCTTGTATAACAGGAGACAAATGACTTTAACCCCTTTAATAGTACTGATGGTCTTATGGACTCTCTAGCTAATCCTTAGCCTTGGTCCTTCGACGCTCGAAAACTCCTCTTCTAAGGATTGTCTTTGTCATCCACCGAGAAAGCCCACCATATTGATGTAGAATTAGCGGGGTGGAACCTACAATCACAACCATTACTTATAGTGTTCATTCAATCACCAAAATCAATTCATACATTTTAGAAGACTTCAAAGGTCATGAAGCTAACATGATTTGTATAGCAGTGTGATGCAATGCCCTGGCTTCTCTGAAGAGGCACTGATGTTTGCTCTTTGTCACCTGCTCCAAAACAAACCTGAAAGCTTGTGCTTTGTCCAGATGTCTGAGGCACCTCAAGTTCTGTGGCTAAGGACTTAGCTAGGGAAGAACTACTACTTGTAGGTCTCTTACTAACCCAGCAGCTTATCAGATTTTGGTAGTTACAATGCTAACTACATTGAACACTGATGCTCTGGAGTGAGGTGGAATAGAATCCCCTCCTTTTGGTAGCTGCCTAGCTAACTTATTTCCTATTTAATGCCCTGAATTTGAGTCTCGAACTAAATAATTGAATTCTGTTGCTACATGAGACCAATGACCTGTGCAATGATTATCTTTCTTTTTATTTCGCATCATTGGTTTCTGCCATCTGGTGATTACTTTAGTTTTCATTATGGCAATTCTGTTGTTGTTGTATTGATGATATTCTATTATCCGAGACCAACTTATGTATGCAATGAGGTTTAAATTTGGATATAGTTCTCTATTTTTAATCTATCTTGGCTAGGAAGTTTTTATTTTGGTCTTGTTTGTGTTAGGTGCTTCTGGTATTTTGGTACTGTTATCTTAGGGGGTTTCTGGTAGTATTCTGTTATTTGCTTTCTGATCAATACAGGAATAAAAAGATTGTGGTTTAGTTACTGTACAATTATTCTGCTGAAAATGATCTGTAAAAATTACCCTGGCGTTGTTTCTGATATTTGCTTCTGCTATTGTTATGGTGTAGTTACTTTTAAAATTATCGTGCAGTTACGGTAAAAATTATTATGGTACTGTTTTCGATATTTCCTATGTTTTATTCTGGTGAAAATATTGAAAAATGTTCTGTACAAATTTTTCTATGCAACTAAAATTTTTCTGGTGTTGACAAAGTTCTTATTCAGGTGAAAATGAGTTGATCTTCTATTTTTCTGTTGGTTTGATCCATATTTTTGATATGTACAAGTAATTGGTATTAGCCATTGTTTTAGTTTTAAACAAGTCATACATATGTACAAAGGTCTGTTGTTTTTTAGTTGGCGCCAAAACGTAGAACCTGGGCGCCAACCTGAAAACTTGGCACCAACCTGAAAACCTGGTCGTGAAATAGAAAACCAGGGCGCAAGAACTGTTGTTGGCACTAAAAACTTGAGTTCCCGCCATTCTCATTTGACGCCAATACCTGGGAGCACCACGGCGGTGAGGTCACCAATGCTATGAAGTGTAAGCAAACCATATGCGGTGGATCGTACCAAACAGCAGTAGGTTGCACCCACAAATGCAGCCCAGGTAAAAAAACATGAAAATAATCACGATCTGATCCAGGCCAAGTGGGATATATTCTACCAACCAATCACACTGGGGCTCAGCTGGCTCTGGATCTGAACCCCAGCCAGGCCAAGGATAGTGGAGGAACCAATCACCCCCTTACCTAATTAGTGGGGTTCTGCACCATGGCTGGAAACGTGACCTAATTCTGATGACCAAAATAACAATCCTTTTTACATCCTTTGATCAAATCCACTCTCACATTTGAGGATGTAGGACACCGAGAAAGAGAGGTTGAATCAGTAAACTTATAGAACTTAATTTTACTATAAACTTAAACTACAAGACTTGGATCACAACAAGAGCAACCTACACAAGTCTAGTAGACCAATACCCCTAACAATGCCAGTGGTAAGATAAAGACAACAAGCAACTACTAGCACGATAGCCAACAAGAGAAATCATAAAGCAACATATAACTCTACTCAATAATATGAAATGCAAAAAGTAAAAGAGAGAGAGTTAAGAGAATGCTCAGTGATTTTTTTGACCACTTCCGTCGGAGTACTAATACTTTTCGTTGTTTTCGAAACCGTGCTCCTAAGGGTATGCTTCACTCCTAGAGTGAAGTCACCGGCGGCCTCGCTGTAGCGAATAATACCCTCGCGCTAGAGCAAGCCTCCAAAGCTCTAGGCGCTCTCTCTTGGTGTCCTTTTCGAGTGAGGGATCCGAAACCGCTCACAAACTTGATGTCGTCTTTCACAAGTCTTCAGAAGCTCAAACACCGACTCCTAACTAGTCTAGCCTGCCAAACCAAGAGTAATGAGTAAAGATCTCTCCTCTCAAAGCTTCACAAGCTCTAGAAGTGTATGAATGCTCCTATCACTTTTTCTACTAGCACCAAAGATCTTCAATCTTGTGTTGTGCTCTCTTCTTTGTGTCCCATGGCCTCTCATAAGTTTGCTCTAATAATTCAGACTTTAGGCACACCGGAAAACTTACTCCTCCACGGTTTAAATAAGCTCCAAACCCAAAAACAACAAATGGAATGTGATTCATAAAGCTGACTGCTTTTATCAATCACCGAACTATCCGGTGACACACCACACAGGACTGTTCGACGCAGCACTGGACTGTCCGGTCTCCATCTGTTAGTAGACGAGGAAAACACTCACTCCGAAATCCATTACATGTGACACCAGACTATCCGGTTCATACATTCATCGGACTGTCTGACTGGCACTTTTAAACTTCCAGAGACACCTCTTCTGGACTTCGTCTTCAGGCTCATTGGACTGTCCGGTCATTGACCTACCGGACTGTCTGGTGTCTTCTTCTCTTCGACTCTAGTGTCCACCTCTTCTGAACTTTGTATCTTCTAGTTCACCGGACTATTTGATGATCTCACTAGACTGCTCGGTGACTCTTCTGCAACTGAAAGCTTGGGTCTTCTTCTTTAACTTAACTTCGGCTTCGCTTGCTTTGCTTGCTCTACCATTTTCAGTGAGTTCTAAGCTAACTAAGAGCATTCATACCTCTTAACAATTATATGGCCCGAGAACAAATGACTTGACCCCCCTTAATAGTACCAACAATCTTATAAATTTTCTAGCTAGTCCTTAGCCTTGATCCACCGACGCTCGGAACTTCTCATCTTGGGATCGTCCTTGTCATCTATCAAGGAAGCCCACCATGTTGATGTAGTAAATGCAGGATGGTACCTACAATCACAATCATTACATATGGTGTTCATTTAATTACAAAAACCATTCATACCTTTTAGGGGATTTCAAAGATCATGAAGCTTACAATCTCTCCTTTTTTGCTGATTAATGACAACTATAGTACTAACAAACAAACTCAAATTAGATGAAATTAAAAAAGAAGAAAGAATCGCATCTCAAAATAATACTTACCTCTTACTTTGATGACTCCACCTAGAATAATGCATGAGTTCTCCCTCTTTGTCCTTTTTTAAACTCTCTCTCTCCCCTCTCCTCTTGTTTGTTAGCTCTTTGAAAGGATCAAGGACATCGAGAAGGGGGCTGAATTGGTGGACTTATAAAACTTAATTTTGTTACAAACTTAAACTACAAGACTTGATCACAACAAGAGCAACCTACACAATTCTAGTTGACCAAGACCCCTAACAAAGCTAGTAATAAGATAAAGATAACAAACAAACACTAGCACGATAGCCACCGAGAAGAATCGTAAAACAACCTATAACTCTACTCAACAAGATCAAATGCAGAAAGTAAAGAGAGAGAGTTATACCTGGGCATTCAAATGGGCTTTTCTGGGCCGGCACGCGGCCCGTTGATTTCGGCCCGGCCCGAGCACGGCACAGCCCGATGCTAGGCAGGTCACGCTAGCACGGCTCGGTGGAGTGGGCCGTGTCTGGGCCGACCCCAGGCAAAGGCACGGCTCAAAAAAGAGCTGGCCTGATAGTGGCCCGGTATTTGATAACAGGCAGCCGTGGCCACGGCCCAACAATCCTCCCACCCCCACAGCCCACTCACGCAGCCATATAAAATGCTCCCCAAACCTAGCACCCCCTGCCTTCAGGCTCCCAGCCCCGCGTGACCGCTCGGCCGCGCCCAACCCCCGGCC
>BCLG01000481.1:70696-84538 GCA_001602295.1 Zoysia matrella
AATAATTTGAAAACAGAGAGTATATTTTATTTGAGATAGCACAATATCTTCGATTTTTACCAACGTCGCATGTCTCAAAGTTTTAGATATGATGTATATAAACTTTAATCTTTTATAGTGAAGAATGAGAAATTTTAAATTTTAATATTAATATATTATTTTCTTTAGTTAATATTTTATCTTAGACCGTAGTGTTAGCACAGACATCGGAACTAGTATTATTAGTGATCAAAGTAATAAAAGTTTGATTTTAACTAAATATAGAAATGGCTTATGTTTTGAAATAAAAGAAGTACTCCCTCCGTCTTAAATTAAAATAAGTGACTTTTTAACTTTTTAAAATCATCGTCTGACTATTTATTTTATTTAAAAAAAATTATGAAAATACAAAAATAAACAAATCAAGATTAAAGTAATTCTAATAATAAATTATTTTATAATAAAATAAATAATTTTTTTATAAATTTTTTAAATAAGACGAATGGTAAAAGGAGAGGATTAAAAATTTAAAACGACACTTTTTTTTTTTTTTACGGAGAGAGTACATGTTTTGTCAATACGGAGGGAGTACATGTTTTGTCCAATATTTTTGCGAAATTCATTATTCCAGTGGTAAATTTGCGAAGCGACCAGCAAAAATCCAATTTTTTCCCTGGAATCCCAGTCTCATCTCTCGACTCCCTCACTCCCACTTCAGATCGCAGGCGGCACCACAGCGGCACAGCCGGCAAGGCGGAGCGAGGCAGCTGGCAGCGGCGAGGCCTCTCGCGGCCAGGGCGCGGCGCCACGTCGGTACGGCGGCCACGGACAGAACTCTCCTCCAACTTCGACGGGAGGTGAGAGCGGGGCTCTCCTCTCCAATCCTCCTCCGTTTCCTAGTTGACATTTGGCTGGACGTAGTGGGGATGGGGTGGATCCCTGCTTAAGGACAAGGACCGGGACGTGAATGGTTAAATTTCATCCCAATCAGGAACGGGGATTGGGAGGCCCGGAGCTCGCGGAGGGGCGCTGGCGCCCTACCTCGCCCTGTCGGTTGATCCACCTGCCATTACAAGGAAACCTTTTAATTCATGTGGAAAGAAGTTAACTTGTTGAGATGCTTAGTTTCTTAAAGCGGCGGGGCGCTACATGAGGCGTCTTGTGGCGACCATTGCCTTGCCTCCTAGGTGAAGAATCGGCGCCACGGCATTGTGGCGACCTGAGGGCACCAGGATGCCTATGCAATGCCTTGAGAACCAGGGATGCTTTTGCAGCTACTTCTTGATGTAGTCGTATAGCTTGTTGCCTTTTATGCATTGTATATAACTATAAGATATTTCAGTGCCTAAAAGTCTAGGATAGATTGTTTAATCTCCTGTGGGCTGTGAGTGTCCTGATTTGTAACTACATGATCCTGCACCAATCCAACTATAGAGGAAAGAAATTATCCTTGAGTCAATGATTATATCCAATAGTTGTCATATCCACTCGCATGACGCTTAAGCAATATTAAATCATCTAATAATATGGATCACATTTTTTTTTTTCGCTTTGTTTATTTCTTCATATGACCATGTGCCTTTTTTGTATTGCTACCCATCATAGTGTTGTTCTATCCACAAAATTGTGTATAATAGTGTCCACCTTGACCTAGGTCTAGGCCGTCTAGATTTCATCTAGATTGTGTACGCCCTACATCATCTAGACCATCTGGAACTAGAAGTGCAAGTGCACCGCGTTTTTTCCTCAAACATGTAGGAGAGCTGCATATCATTATATTAAGAAAGAAAGAGGGTAAGAACTTTTACAGCACACATATATGTATACACTTACACTATCAGACACACCTTGACCCCCCAAAAAAAATGCTACAACTCGCTTGGATTACATCAGAAGAACTACCTACACCCAATACCCAGCTACATTACAGGACATTCCTTCCTTCAGGTGTTGATGATGTCAGGGAAGATAGGCTTCTTGCTCCTGCAATCTCTCATAAATGACGCTCATCCCTGGTAGCATTGATAATTCTTGTCGTTTTGGAGTTGCTCCATCAAAGACACATGCATTGCGGGGAGTCAGCATCCAAGCCCCCAAAACAATCGAAGAGTTGAGACTTTTCTTGTGATATTCTAAAGCTGACTGCCATGCTCTATCCCACCAATCATCAAAGATGGTATCCTCCGGTTGAGGAGCATGTCCCTGTAATCCAACCTGGCCCAATGTAATAAACTAAAATTACCTTGAGAAACTGCAGGATACTAGTAGATGATCCACTGTTTCCTGTTCCTGATCACAAAAGGGACATCGCACAGGGTGCGGTAAGCATCGCCGTGCAAGATGATCTGCTGTCCAGCATATATTGTGAGTCACTAGCCATAAAAGGAACTTGCATTTTTGCGGAGCCCAAGATTTCCAAATTATTCCCCACGGCCTAAAATAGATGAAACCTTGAAATAGAGCTTCATATGCTGATTTGGTAGAATGCTTTCCTGTTGAAGACAGACGCCTAATGTGCACATCATCAATCCCAGGATGTAGTGGAAACTCGCTGAGGTCCCATAAGCAGATAAAGTCATATAATTCTCCGATCGATGAGGCTCTCTGTACATCCGAAATGTACAAGTTCTCATTTAGCACTTCAGCCACCATCCTCTTCTTAACTATTCTCTTAGACACCACCAAGTGTAACCAAGGGACAATATTGATGCTACGCTGATCATGAAGCCACCGTCCTCCCAAAATAGAGTTCCGTTTCCATCTTCCACCTGAGTGGTTATGGCCACGAACTTGCCCTTGCACATGGATAGGAAACCTGCTCCACAGCCAATGTGGCTTAGGTTTTTGCAGCCAATGGCTATTAATCATGATCAATCAGACTCAGTGATCTTCTGACTTATCTAGCCTCTATGATAACATTTTATCTGATATAGGCTCTTTTTGTTCTGCTGTGTTGTGTTCTGAAATATTTTCTGTTAAGAGGAATATTTCCCATTCCTAGTATGATTTCTGTTGTAACAGCTATTACAAGATGCTCTCAAACAAAACTAACTGCCAAAATAGGAAATAAATAAACACTTTTTAAAAGCAGCTGCAATGCCAAACAGAGCCTTAATATGTAAACTTGTATGTAAGCCCAGCAAAACCTATTTTAGTAGATTATATTAATAAGGTGTCTCAACTAACAGATGGTATTTTGTTATTACAAATTAGGAAAGAAGTTTAAAGCTGTGTCATGAAAGTGTTTCGATGATATTAGTATTACACTATCAGTTTCTCATGTACAACATCAGTACTGGAGAGAGCAGTTACGTAGTTACACACTGATGGTTTGTCCTTATTTGCTGGCGATAGTCCAAGTTTTGTGCAACTCCTGGTTTGCCTTAAACTAAACCTGCAGTTTGTCTGGCATGCCTTGCAAATTCCATTTCTTATTATTTATTTAATACTTCTTGTAGCATGATTTTGAGTTAGTACTCATAGTTAAAAGTTGCATATCTAACTTGCATGTGCTATTGTTGTTGCTGATCTTTTGTCTTCATGGCAAACCGGAAGCTTGCTGATCTTATTAAGCTTGTTGTTGCATATCAAAAGGTTTAGTGTTTTCCCATGCCTTTTTTTGGGCTGTGATACAAAAGTGAAAAGTAATGCATTAAAATTAGTAATAATATCTTTAAGTTCTTATTAAATTTGTACCGTGACACTAAAAGGATACCTTTTTCCAGCTTCCTGGTTTCTGCAGTATGAACAGGAAAAAAGGGTAGAGGAAATTACAAAGGAACTAGTGGCATAAAGCTTGATTTGATAGAAAGCCAAACTGGTAACTGGCAATGGCTCAGCAGTCAGCTTCAGTTCCATTGAATGATGCAACAGTTGTTGATGCCAAACCCTTGCATACATTGACTCCTATGTTCCCTGCACCACTCGGGCTCCACACTTTTACCCCTCAGAACTCACAATCGTTTATCTGTGTGACCCCTTTCGGGCCATATGCTGGAGGTACTGATTTGGGGATATCTGCTAGTGTCCCACCAATGTTCGCAGCACCAGTGGCTCCTGCCGAACCCAGCCAGAGACAGCTGCACACTGCTATGAATGGAGTTTCTCATGCTAATGGTACTGCAGACAACAGTATGGTCACCCCAACCTTGCAAACTCCACCAGCTGCTACAGAGGAAGCTGGTAAGCGGAAGAGGGGTAGGCCTAAGCGTGTCCAAGACACTACAGTTCATTCGGTTGCTTCAATTTCTCAAGCTCCTTTGAACCCTCCAGTTCCTTCAGTTGCTCCCATTTCTTCACTTCCTTTGGTTCCTTCAGGTCAAGAAGGTAACAATATTGTTTCTCAGATACATTCTTCAGTTTCCACACAGGGATCTGGCAAGAGTAAAAGGGGACGGCCCAAGCTAGTGCAAGATGTTCCTGCCCTTTCAATCCCATCAGGTCCTCAAGCAGATAATACACGCACTGTACTTCCTGCACTCACTGTACATGAATCTGGCACAAGGAAAAGGGGTCGGCCCAAAACGTTTGGTGGATACCTCAGATAATTCAAGTCCTCGAATCAACTCAAAAGATAATGAGCCTACTTTCCAGACACCATCTGGAGCCACACTGTCTGAAGGCGGTAAGAAGAAGAGAGGACGTCCAAAGCGTGTGCCTGATGGTTCAGTGACTCCACCAAGTCATTCAGTTTCTTCAATAGATAATGACACCACTGATGCGACAAAGCTTGGACGTTCTAAGAAACTTGACATCAGTCTGTTGCAGCTTCCATCTTTGCCCTCAAATGATCCTAGAGAATCTGTAGACAATGTACGCATGATGTTTGATGCGTTACGAAGGAGGCTCATGCAGCTGGATGAGGTGAAGCAAGGTAAGCAGTAGAAGCATAACTTGAAGGCTGGGAGCACCATGATTAGTGCTGAACTCCGTGTCAATAAGACCAAAAGGATCAGAGAGGTTCCAGGTGTTGAGGTCTTTAGAATTGAGATGTGCCTGGTGGGGCTGAATAGTCAGAGCATGGCAGGGATTGACTATATGTCGTCTAAGTTTGATAATGAGGAGGTTCCTGTGGCAATAAGTATTGTGTCAGCTGATGTGTATGATAATACTGAAGATGATCCTGATGTTCTAGTTTACACTGGGCAGGGCATGTCTGGTAAGGATGACCAAAAACTTGAGAGGGGTAATCTTGCGTTGGAGAGGAGTTTGCATAGAGGTAATCCAATTAGAGTCATTCGTAGTGTAAGAGATTTGACTTGTCCAACTGGCAAGATATACATATATGACGACCTTTACAAGATCAAAGAGGCCTGGATGGAGTCAGGTAAATCTGTTTTCAAGGAGTTCAAACACAAGTTGTTCAGGGAGCCTGGGCAACCTGATGGCATTGCAGTATGGAAGAAGACTGAAAAATGGAGGGAAAACCCATTATCTAGAGACCATGTTATTTTGCGTGATATATCGTATGGTGTGGAAAGTAATCCAGTTTGCCTTGTAAATGAGGTTGATGATGATAAGGGTCCTACCCAATTCACCTATGCAACTAAATTGAATTATAGGAACTCCATGAGCTCAATGAGAAAGATGCAGGGCTGCAAATGCACAAGTGTATGCCTCCCTGGTGATAACAGCTGCTCTTGTACTCATCAAAATGCTGGTGACCTTCCTTACAGTGCTTCAGGTATTCTTGTTAGTCGGATGCCTATGTTATATGAGTGTAATGATTCCTGCACTTGTTGGCAAAATTGCCGGAACCGAGTTGTACAGAAAGGTACTCAGATTCATTTTGAGGTGTTTAAGACTGGGGATCGTGGCTGGGGCCGTCGTAGTTGGGATCCAATTCGAGCAGGCACATTTATCTGTGAATATGCAGGTGAGGTCATTGACAAAAACAGCGTGAATGGAGAAGATGGCTACATCTTTGAGACTCCTCCTTCTCAACAGAATCTAAGATGGAATTATGCACCAGAATTGCTTGGTGAACCTAGTCATTCTGACTCAAATGAGACGCCCAGGCAACTGCCAATCCTCATCAGTGCAAAACGAATTGGTAACGTAGCTTGCTTTATGAATCACAGATGCTCTCCTGATGTTTTTTGGCAACCAGTTCTGTATGATCATGTTGACGAGGAATATCCACATATTGCATTCTTTGCAATCAAGCATATTCCTCCAATGACAGAGCTAACATATGATTATGGTCAGAGCCAAGGGAATGTTCAGTTGGGGGCCAATTCTGGTTGTCGGAATTCAAAAAACTGCTTGTGTTGGTCACGCAAGTGCAGAGGCTCCTTTGGCTAAATAGCCAACCCCATAAGGGAAAGATTGAATCTTAATTTGCTAGTGAAAAGGTTGGTGATTTCTAACTTTTAATTCCTTTGTCAACAGAAAACTTTACCTTTCCAGATAATTTTATGTTCTGATTTTTTGCACTTCTTATGACCTCAGAGTTCACGTAACCTGGAAGGTATTGATTCTTGTGATATATTTGGATTACATAATACAATTGGGAGTTAATGTTTTAGTGCTTTTTAACAAAATAAAATTGGTATTCATGATGATCAGATTTCACAAGATGTGAGAATTAATTAGTCCCTTTGTTTTGATCCCAGTGAGTTTAAGTTGGCTCGTTTATAATCAAATTATTGGGCTGATACAAGTGCCGAGTTTGGTAAACACTAGCTGCTAGAAAATCTTTTATCTAGAAGTCATTATAATCATCTAGTTGTTTTGTTTAAAGATAAATTCAGATTCGGATCTGTGTAAACTAGAGTAACAACAATTATTGGTGCTCTTTTGCAATGATAGGAAGTATTTGATGTTGCTTGCTTTCTGGAGGTAGAGATGTAAAAATTGGTGGGGAAAAATGTGTCCTGGAGAGGGACCTGGACCACAATTGAATCCAGTATTTTTAACCTCTACGGCTTTTCTAGCATAGGGTAAAAATAGTACGTCCAATTGCACCATATGCGATGTGCAGTGTGTACTCATCGAATAGTTGATAAATCAGAATCGTATTCATTACTTACCTTTTTTTTTGAAACAGACCTGAATCTATCTCTCTTCACATCCACCTACTGATATCTCCTGATCGGCTATAAATTCTGCATACAATGTTCTATCCTTTGAAACTGATTTGTTTTTAACCATTTATCAGCAGAAGCAGCTCATCCTCGTTACATGCATGAAGCAGCGCTGAATGAAATCTGCCACCCAGTCGTGGTGGAATGCAAAAAAAAAAAGGGACTGTTCGTTGCACAAAGCTTCGTCAGCGTGTTTGGTTTATTAAATTAACTAGTCTCTAGACATCTTGTAAGGTGGGAGAATGGTATGCTTTGTGTAGTGAACTTTTAGTTATCTGTTGTGACAGGCAACTGGATTTCTGTAAACACAGAGAACCATGTTAACTGCAATGCATGCCACCAGCGCTCGTATGGGTTGGTTTCTACTATCTCCATCTCGATTTATTAATTGTCATTCTAAGTTTGAGCACAAGAATAAGGTATGAAACACTGAGATATATTGAAAACGAGAAAGAAAGTGCATTAATAGTGATCTATTAGAAATAGAGGAAAGTGCATTAAGAAGTAAGATGACAAGTAATTAGTAAAACTTAAAAAGACTAGGATGATAAGTAATTTGCGACGTAGCTAAAAATTTTGACTTAACCTAGTCAAGGCCGTGTGTCATAAATAGGCTCAGTTAAATTTGATTAAAATTTTGACTTCAAATAAAGACTGAAACTGAAAATGCCGTAGGCCATGACACTTTACCACCCATACCGCTAGTACTATCCATGCCACTAATTTTATATAATTAGGATTAATTTGATACATACCATTAAATTTTTCAAAATTCAGATTTCCTTCAGTAATGGAAACAAGTTGCTAATCTTTGATTTTTCCTCCCTTCAACAAATGCACATACTTTTACAATACTCCAATGTAAAACCTAGATATTACTCCAATGCATTAATTGACTCACTGCATCCCTAATAAGATAATTTGCTACATTTTTTTAATTATTGACGCTATTGACTTTTAATATCATCTTTGATAATTCATTTTATTCAAAAAAAATAGTTTAAATGTATAAAATTATAACTTGTGTTTCAAATAATTTTAGTGGTAAATACTCCCTCCGTCTATAAATATAAGCATTTTTATTTGGTCAAAATTAAATTTATTAACTTTGACTAATAATATTTAAAATTTTAAATAACTACTAATATAAATAGTTACATATTATGAAAGTTTGCTTCATAAATAATCTAGCAACATAATCTATATATGATAAAATATTATTAATTTTTATTATTAATGTTCAAATTTTATGAAATTTGACTTTGACTAAACCAAAAATGCTTATATTTATTGAAGGAGGGAGTAATTTATAATAAAATATATAATATTTATTAAATTTCTTTAATAGATGAATAATAAAAATATGATGTTAGAAATTAATAACGACAACAATCTAAGCACAGAAGGAATACATTAATTGTAGTGTACTAAGGGCTTGTTTAGAAGCAAAGTATTTTTGGAGTTTTTGGAGAATACTATAATTTTACTAAAAATTTTGGTTTTAGAAGGTAAGGTAGTTTTTGGATGCAACAAATTTTGTAGTTTTGAAAACCATAACATTAAAAAAAGTGTAGCCATTTTAAAGTTTTAAAAACTTTACTCATGACTTTTTTTTTCTAAGCCATAATTTTGCTTGACATTAGCTTTTAAAAACTATAGTGTCGTATTGAAAAACTATAATACTCAAACAGAGCCTAAAGCTTTTTGCCACTTGTCCCTTAATCAGAGCGACCAACAAGCCATTCATTATTTTTTCCGTGAAAACAATAATATATTATTACACTAGTAACATAGGTTTACGTACCCGCTGATATACATCCATCCACACATACATAGAGCCTGGTTATTCAAAATACATTTTGACGTTACATCTGCTCCGCACGGTCGTTCTCCTGGCCCCACCTGTCGGGGCAGAAGGTGATCATGTACTCCGGCATGTAGCACCCGCTCCCCGTCGCTGCGGTGGTGTCGTAGGCGTAGCTGTAGTACGCCGGGCATGCGTCCTTGAACAGCCGGGAGTACACGCTGGCGTGGCACGCGTCCGGCGTCGCGTACTTGCCGCGGCAGCAGAAGGCGTCGAGGCCGAACGCCAGGCACGCGCTCTTGCACGCCACCACCTTGCCGCCGCTGCCGCCAGTCACCTGCAGCTCCGGCGGGCACACTGTGTTCACGTCCTTGGTGCACCCGGCGATGGCGCACTGCTTGGAGCCCGTGCCAGCGGGGGACACGGCCACGGGCAGGTTGTACCCGTCGACGAGGCTCACGTCGTAGGAGCTCCCCTTGCTCGCGTCCTTGTGCAGGCTCACCTCCACGAGCGTGGCGGGAGGCGCGCCGATGGACCCGTTGCAGGCCAGCCGGCCCTCGCAGTCGCCGGTGAGGCAGGCGGCAGCCGCGCCCCCCGCGCTGCCGTTGTCGGCCGCGGTGAAGTTGCAGCCGGTGCGCGCCCAGAAGCGGCCGTTCCAGGTGGCCGGCGCCACGACGCGCCTCGATTTGCGCGGCGGGAGGAAGAAGCCGCCGCCGGCGAGGACCGGGTAGCCCGTGTTGGGCGCGGTCGCCGGCCACACTGGGAACGGGCACCTGTTCGCCACGTGGAACACGATGCCCTCCGTGAGGACGACGGGTCCTGCTGTCAAAACCACGACGACGGCACGAATAATCAAGAACGGCGTATATATACACAAACCACAAGAGTCAATATATATAGGTCGTCGAGCTCGTGTAGACCAACCTGCGAGAGCCGCCATGAGAGCCAGTAGCAACAGATGGTGAGCAGCGTTGCGCGGCGCCATATCTCTCGACCTTGAGCCGCAGGGACTGGGATCGATGGCCGTGTGGAGAAGAAACGGAGGTGACGGAAAGAGATTTATATAAAACGCAGGCCGGGGAGAGAGATGAGAGATCGCTCGATGACGAGGCTCAACTTTTTGCTGTCTTAAGGAAAGCCTAAGCATCTAGATGAGGTTCGAGAGTTCAGTGTGCCTTGCATTGCAATGGAAGAAAAGCAGGGTATGATTTGGAGGCGGTCGGGAGCTTGTGTCCGTCCACTTGTGCATACTCACTCCGGTATAAAAAATATATATATTTTAAACAATAATACGGTCTTTAAAATGAAAATTATTTTAATTTATATTTTCAATGTTCAAACAAAACATTGTACAAAACAATTTTTTTAAAACTACAAAGTATACATAAAGCGCAGTAAACAACGGGATCAGTTTCGTTCTCATCAAAGCTATGGCCCAAGCAATTCCTACCTCTGCTATGTCCTGTTTGGAAATCAAATCACCAAGCGAGATCTCAGTTCTGCAACAGGAGACTCAGCTATCGATTTTGGTGTTTCTCTTGCAATGGCGGGCCACAAGGAAGTATCCTAAGGGCGTCCACAATGGGAGTAAAAGAGCCGGTAGTAAGGTCTACTGCCGGCAGTAAACATTGTGAGCCTCGGTATTAAAGTCGGTACTAATTAAAAGAGACAATTGCATCAGTAACCTAAGTTAACAAGTTTATTGTATGTTTAACTCTAGTTTTTACTAATTTCTAACATCGTTAGCAGCCAAATTTTTTAATAATTTAAAAAAAAGAAAAAAATCAATAGATAATGAAGAACATGAAAATGGACAAAACTTTCTTTGCTATTGAAATTTTAAAAATAAAGTATATTCAAAATATTATCAAAACATTCAAATTTTTACTTTAAAATACATTCAAAATACATTTAATTATTGATGAATTTTTTTATATGCTATAAGATTTTTTTTTCTACAAAATAGATGAATAAGTGCAAAACAAATGAAGAATATGATCAATAGTAGAAAGGCAAAAATATCTTTTTTACATATGTCTTAACACCGTCAAGTGAAGATAACAGAATATGGTTAATCTTATTGTTCATTTTAAAAAACAGGTCAAATATGCAAATCCTAAAAAACAATGTCAAACATACAATTAGCTTCTCAGATAGGATCAATTACGCAAATAGCTCCTAACTATTCGTCTTATTCAAAAAAAAATTGATAAAAATAATATATTTTGTTATAATTTAATTAATCATTAGAGTTATTTGAATAACAATTTAAAATTTTATATATTTGAACTAATTTTTTGAATAAAATGAAAAGTCAAAGTTAAGATTAAAAATCAATAGTGGCACCAATTTAAGAATGAAAAGAGTATTTTTTTTTATTACAACTAATGCTTTATTTATGCAAAGGAAGGTTCCATCTTAGTACTTTCACGTTGTGAGTGTTGAATTAGTTATTACCGACTGTTACATAGACCCACTTCTATTCCCGAGTTCGACATTGCTATTGCTCTAAGGAACAAAGGCAAATGGCCAATGCAGAGGAGCACTAAATCGGCTACACCATGAGTGCTACTACTCTACAAGATAGTACTTAGCTATAGGACAGCCGCAGCGTATAAAACTAGTAGCAGGTCGTAGTGCAGCACATTATGAGGTGCTCCGTTGGTAAAAGTTGCTCCAATGTACTTCTCTTAAAATTTCTAAGATCGAACTCACAAAGAACAAAATAATATTTTTTTGCACATTTGTTTATTCCTTCTTCGTCCTTTCCGCTCAAATGCTAACACAAATATTGTTTTTTAATTGCTTGGCACCAGGTGGTCCATCTAGCTCCTGGAGCTAGCTGCTGCTACGCTAGCACCTTCACCACAATGTACAGCACCTTGTTCGCTCTTCTCTCTCTCCTGCGAGCACCTCCTAAAACCACGCGCTGTGGCTGCCCTACTACATGTGTTGCTCTGCCACAGTGCTGCCACTAATACTCTGCCCTCGGAAGGAAGACAGCATGCAGAACAAAACTACAGGAGTATTGTACAGGAGAATGGTATGTGAGGGGTGGATCAAGGGCCATAAGGCAGCTGTCTCAGCAGATCTAGACAAACATTTGCAGGAACCCCAAAACCATTAACTGGAACCAGCAGCAAGGTTCGACTTGTTGGAGGCGTACGTACCGCTCCACTGCGGTTTTTTAAGAAAACAATCGGTAAAAATCATTACAAATGTAAAAAAAAATAAAAATTTAGAGTAAAAAACTGTTTAGCTTTATAGGGCCATCGATTTGATTTGTTTTTGTTTTTAAAATTTTTATTTTTATAAAAATTTTAAAACTTTTAAAATAAAAATTAGTTGTTCGATAAAACTAGACCAAACATATTTCATCAAAAACTACGAAAATTATCCAATTTTAAAATACACGGGTAGTTTTTTTTTTAAGAAACAAAACGTGTGATTCCAGGACACGCCGTAGCAGCAGCAGCAGCAGGGTCAGAGGAAACAGGTTCCTCGGAAAACGGCGGCGTCATCAGAGAACGGAAGGGAGAATGACATCGCACCAGCAAGCTGCCTCTAATCACCAGAATCCAAACCCATCAGCTCCTCCTCTACCTCGTCACACCTCGGCGCATAACGCCGCCGCGGTGGCGCTGTCAGCTGGATCCGAATTGAATCGCGCGCAGGATGCACGACGGCTGACGGCTGAACCACGCCGGCCGGCCGGCCACCAAACCCGGTGGCGGTCGGTAATGGCTGGGCTGCCGGATGGGCACAGGAAGAAAAAGGAGACGGATTTGAGAACTCTAGACTAGGAGTAGCACTACAACTACAGTACTACGCTCCCCTAGGACCGAGGAGTTCAACCACCGGAACGCCGGCAGGCATCGCAAGTTGCGTGCTAGCTCCCGGCTCGAAAGAACCATCTCAATGCTTCTGGTTCTAGTGACGATTCACCATCCATCAGTCGGTGTGTGTGCACTGTTTATCGATGGACGCTAGTGCTATCCTTCTGACGCCGCTGAGAAGAAAGCGCTTAGTTACACAAAACCAAACCCTCGTCTTCTTCAAATCCTCAGGCCGTTCCAGAGCACCCAACGTTCTCCTTCGACTCTTCCGTGGTGCCTTGGATTGGATCGGCTCCGAGCAAAATTAAGCTCGACAGTCTTCGTTTTTAAATTGATGTAGTTATTGAGTTTTATAATCAACTTTGATTATTTTTTTTATTTAAAAAATTTGTTCGAATGTGTAAAATTTTAAGTTGTGAATCAAATAACTCTAATGATAAATTAAAATATATAAAATTTATCAAATTTTCTTAATAATACGAATGATCAAAATTGAATTTAAAAGTCAACAACGATATCAATTAAAGAATTGAGGGAGTATATAATTATCTTTATAACAACAACAAGCAACGCCGGAAGTGATCGGCATACGCAATGTCAGCAGCTAAGTAGGAGCAATTGGTTAGCGGCGCATGGGACAAAAGAAAATAAAATTGCTGTTAGGAGTCTCTTGACAGGGACAGATGCGGCGGCGAAATGGCGTCGCTGTCCGTGGTTGAACGTCACTCGTTAATGGACAAGATTGGGGAGATTAATTAGGAATTTAGGGTTAACCCATCATGGTGACGTTCGTTAATTAACTCTTGGAGCTGCTACCGAGGGCGATGGTCTCAGGTTGACGATCTCCGTGCATCGTGTGATTAGTTGTAATGAAACGCCGCCCCATACTACTGCTCACCAGCCAACCGCACCTGCCCTTCGACCTCGCCACAAACGTACGGGGGCACGGGCCCTCGATGGCGCCCGCGCGCGCCGCGCTATATATATGTAGTTATGTGCACTCGCTGCCGCGCACCAGATCTTCAAGCTCACGCGCTTAATCACTGCCACAGATGGATCCGTTCCCAGCGGTGGACAAGTGCGACGCGTCGGGGCGCGGGTCGCACGCCGTGGCGGCGGACCTGGACGGCACGCTGCT
>BCLG01000481.1:84723-112020 GCA_001602295.1 Zoysia matrella
ACCCGGGCGCGTGGCGCGTGTTCAAGGCCTGCAAGCGCAGGCGCGTCGTCCTCACCGCCACGCCGCGCGTCATGGCCGAGCCGTTCCTCCGCGACTGCCTCGGCGCCGAAGCCGTCGCGGGCACGGAGCTCGCCACGTGGCGCGGACGCGCCACGGGGTTGGTGAAGGGAGAGGTGCTCGTCGGGCGGCGCAAGGCCGGCGCCCTCAGGGAGATGTTCGCCCACGGCGGCGACGGCGACGACGCGCCCGACGTCGGCCTCGGCGACAGCCGGTCCGACTACCACTTCATGAGCGTCTGCAGGGTGAGTACCACGATTGCACTCCGCAGTACCGTATCGCACGTGCGCACTTAATACTCACCACTTACACATCCAAGGACCATATATATAACATAAACATTTCTGCTGAATTTCAAGGGTACGAAAAATCATCATGAGAGGATCGTAGTATTTCCGTATTGGTTGAATGGCAATTCTAAGATCCGTGCGACCCAAACATGAAACATGTCTAGTTAGCCAAATCGATCGGAGTTTTCTGATACGGCGTCCCAAACAAAACGAGGCGCTGAATCCAAGGGATGGCGATGTGGTGCACTGGTACTGAACCATGCCCCGCGCATGTGTTTGCGGCCAGGGTCCGTTCTTGCATGTGCCATAAATTCGAGATCACACCGTAAGTTGGTGATACACTGGCTGGCCGGCTGGCGGGCACAAGTTCGAAACAATTTGGCTACAAATAATCGGTCGAAATTCATATCCAAATTAAATCTAGTGATTGTGGTTTGTTATAAGTTGATTGTTTGCCACTCGCATCTCACCGCGACACGCATGCTGCACATTTGATGCCAGAAATCTACTAGTAGGAGTAGTTTCATTAGGGCATACATATATATTCGAATTACGATGAAGTTCTGAAGATTCTAGTTGAAAAATCTTACGTTAAGAGGACGGGTCAAGGGGCCATGACTTATGCTCGCTCTGTCTCCTTTTACTAGTGAGAAGTACTTATTATTTTGGGTGTGAGCACGTAAATCAAAAGAATAAAAAATGTCGAATGCAGTAAAAATAAAGTAGAGATAGATATGTTATAGGAACAAAGAAAATTGTACTATTAGGAACCCAAGATGACATGTAATTTTTTTTTAAAAATAAAGAAACTAGCTAGAATGACCTGCAGGTGCTTAAGCATGACAAAATCTTTCTTCTGTCTCTTGCTGTTCCGCTACATCTGGTCCGTGTAATAAGGTTGGTTGTTGTTGCTTGCCCACACCTCGGCCCAGAAGAGAGCTAGATACACACACAGAGCATCGACAACCACCAGTAGTTCTAAACTTGCACACAGCACCAGTCTCCGAGCGAGACAGTAGTAAATGTTCTGCTGGCTCACATACAGGAGCAATATCTTTGCAAAGTTGTAAAGATGGCTTGTTGGTTCATGTCTCTGAAAAATTGGAGGTCGTTGGTTTCAAGGACCCGGCACGGCAAACGCTGCCCAACCCACGTTCATCTGGTTGGATTAATAAGGTTTACACGCCATTGATTTGCCTTAACATATATAACCTGACCCGTTAATTTGTCTAGCTTGTGTCGAACAAAATTAAGGTGCCAAGCTAACTGAATCTGGACGGGGGCACTTTGTCGACCCACCTGTAAAAGCAAAATACAGTTAGATAGAGCAATCTTTTTGTTGCCGCGCTGGGTTACTGCTGTCCACACTGGCACAGTACAGTAGTACTGCATTTTAGGTGCATCTAACCAACCACATTTACTATTTACTAGTATTAGCTGGAGTGAGCGAGCTAGACCTAGATGGGGTCAAAAGGGAGTGATGTAGTTGCTTACCTTTCGTGCAAGTCATGCGCCTCCAATCCAACAGGGGGGAGCTTCAATTTTCCGGCTCTTCTTTCCAGTCAGGTATAGTGAAGTATAAGTGCATATATTTCATTCTCTAAGATAAACTTTTAGAATTGATTTTGTGATTGAAATGATTATATTAAATTTTCTAAGATAAACTTTTAGAATTGGAGAATCCATTCACAAAATCACTAGAAAATTTGCATGGCTTTGCCACGCCTCGGATGCTATTTCTATTGTGTTAACCTGTTGTTACCTTTATTTTAAAGGTAATGAATCATGCACTGACAATTACAAAGTATGGAATATGATTTTGAAGCTGAGATGACAATTGTACAATTTTTTTTAAAAAAAAATTTAGCAGCAAGTCCTTAAGAAATTTTCTTAAAAGCTATTGTGCGCTCTTCGCTGGAACCATTGACATAGGTACAAGGGATTATTTCACTAAGGCCTGCTCTAGAATACAGGAATTTTTTTATTTTATATGTTTTTTCTGTGACATCAAAGGAGCCCTAAGACCAAGAATTTACATACCACTAATACCAAAGAAAAAAGTGACAGAAAGGATATACCTCATATTTAAAAGTTTGCCCAATTGTAGCAGTACAGCTCCTAACAAACTGGGTTGAACTATATTCTTTATCACATTTAGTTGTGGAACTGATAAAGATATCTCAACTGTAAATGGAGGAGAATAACACAAATGAAACAACAAAGAAAACTCTGTTTTCAAACCAGTGACTTAGGGGGCTATTAGAGCTACGAGAACCTACTATGGTGAAAAAGAGGTATAGTGCCATGATGACTGCTGTTTCTACGACAGCTTTGTGCAAACATTTTTGTAGCAGTGCTCCGTGAATAAGGAATAGTAATGTAACTTACATATTGTAAGCATAGTTCATATTAGTCTTATACTTCATAATTATTTTCTAATATTTATATATTAAAGCACAAGCATTCTCTTAATTCTCGTTATGCCGCGTCACTAAAAAATATTAACCGTCGAATTAAAATCTAACGATGGATATTAAAAAAAAAGAAAAAAATATTTTTCAGATCTGTACGTTTTTCTGTCACAATCATTTACGTGTATAGTAAAATAATAAAAAAAAATTATATATTAAAGCCGATAGCTTTTTTTTAAATATCTGAAATCACATCATCAATAATTTTTAAATCGTCGAATCAATTCTCTGGTGCATAAAGAGTTAGATATATCTCTATAGCTTTTGCTTTTATACTTTTTATAAAATTAAAAATAAAATACAATTTCGTTTTTTCATCAATTTTGAATAGTTTTTGGACTAAAAATCTTGGATAGTTTTTGCATTTAGGGCAGTGGCCGAGGTCGGGGGCGTCTGGGGCAGGTGCGCGGGGCCGTGCAACTGCAAGGGGTGGGGCTGCGTCGGGGTTGGGGACGGCGCCGGGGGCGTGGCGCGGTGTCGCGCAGGGCAGAAGCGACCGAAGAGAGGGGTGGACCATGGTGGCGGCGGCCGAGGTGAGGGGCAGCGGGGCACGGTCACGCCGGCGCGGCAACGGCTGCGGTCGGGAGCGCACGAAGGAGATGAAATGAGCTAGCTGAACGAAGAGGCCGTAGTGACAAATAAGACATCTGAACGAAGAGGCCGTAGACAGGATAGAATTAACCAGCCAATCACACGCGGTTTATATAGTAAAAGATTTGTCTTAAAAATAGTGTTTGGTACAAATTCCTTAATTCTGATGAAGATCATCAACTACTCCTAGCTCTAAATGTTCTATGCTCATTGTGGTTTATGCTATCTAACTGGTTCCGTTCTACTAGTAGTAGCTATGCGCATCATCAGCTCTTGGATGTGCCGGTACTAGCAGTGGAAGAATGGCTATGAATGGTGAGATCTCTCGTCTTAACTGGCCATTAACTCCCGTGGTCGTGGCGAATGGCATGCAGGAGGCCTACATTGTCCCGCGCGCGCCGGTGGAGCCCTTGCCCATGGACCAGTTGCCGCGGCCGGTCATCTTCCACGACGGCCGCCTGGTGCGCCGCCCGACGCCGCTTGTCGCGCTGCTGGTCGCGCTCTGGTTCCCTGTCGGCTTCTTGCTCGCCTGCCTCCGCGTGGCCGCCGGCGCGCTGCTGCCGATGCCGCTCGTGTACTACGCGTTCTGGGCGCTGGGCGTGCGCGTGCTCGTGCGCGGGGCGCCGCCGCCGCCGCGCGCCGAGAGGAAAGCCGGCCGGTCCGGCGTGCTGTTCGCGTGCTCGCACCGCACGCTGCTGGACCCGATCTTCCTCTCCGCCGCGCTCGGCCGGCCCGTGGCCGCGGTGACCTACTCGCTGTCGCGGCTGTCCGAGTTCCTGTCGCCCATCCGGACGGTCAGGCTCACGCGGGACCGCGCCACGGACGCCGCCATGATCAGGGAGATGCTGGACGAGGGCGACCTCGTCATCTGCCCCGAGGGGACCACGTGCAGGGAGCCCTTCCTGCTGAGGTTCTCAGCGCTGTTCGCGGAGCTCACGGACGAGGTGGTGCCCGTGGCCATGGAGAACAGGATGAGCATGTTCCACGGCACCACGGCCAGGGGGTGGAAGGGGATGGACCCCTTCTACTTCTTCATGAACCCGAGCCCGGTGTACGTCGTCACGTTTCTCAGCAAGCTCCCGCCGGAGCTCACCTGCGCCGGCGGCAAGACCAGCCACGAGGTGGCCAATTACATCCAGAGGCTCCTCGCCGCCACGCTCTCCTACGAGTGCACCAGCCTCACCAGGAAAGATAAGTACCGGGCTCTTGCTGGCAACGACGGCGTCATCGCGGCCAAGCCGCCATTACCGGCAGCCTTGAAGAAAACCCAAGGGTGCTAGATGGAAGAAACGGAAGGGAAAAAAAAACGAATTGTGATTGCGTTTGTGAAGTCACTAATGTGTGATGCACGGATGGGCAATAATCAACTTCTCCTGTATGAGCATGATGGACCATTGAAGATTTGGGAGTTCAATGCAAGTTTACGGAAGCTTAAATGAAAATGGGGACATGGACTACTCCCATGTGTGTCAGCAACATGCATGCTGCCGCCGCAAATAACTCAGCATAAAAACAAAGTTATGTATACTGTTCGGTAGGTTAGTTCACGTACCAATAGGCCATAAAAAATCTTGAGTTTCTGTAGGGAATTGAAAGCTCAACAAGGACACCAAACAGAATTCGATTTATATACACTACAGAGCATACAAAATCTGCCGCCAACCTCCCCACTTGCTTCACCCAAACCAAAAAATGATGGTTCCCCTTCCAATAAGACAAGTAATCAGTGAGACCATTAGAAGGAAACAAGATTGCTCGATCCACTGTCATTGATTGGATTGCTCAACTAAATTAGGTGATTGACCGCAGGTTTGAACCAAGTGGAAACAGAGTTCTGTCTGTAATTTCCAGGTACGTATATGTGACAACTCTTACAATTCCTTCTTCCAGGTAATGCATGCTATGCTCAATCTACTATATAGACCTGGAAATGGAATAGCTACATAACACGCCGTTTCATCTATCAGACAGTGGGCTAACAGCTTACTGTGCGCATACTTTGCAACTCTTTCGGCAGAAGCCAGGTGCTTCCTTGCTCCCCACCATGTAGTTAGGGTTCTTGCCGCACTCCCCGACCGCTGCCCACTGGGGACAGAGGACGTTCTCATCTTCACATTCGTCAGATGAACCCGTCGCCTTGGCAGAGAGGTCAAACGACCTCACATGAATCCATTTCGTTGCCGACCACTTCTGGCCTTCGATTATGGGGCAGCTCCCATGCAAACTGTCAGAGTCTATTGTTGCATCTGGGTGTAGGCTGAAGAACAGCAGGGCATCGCCCTTTACGGGTTTAACTGCAGAGGCAACCACCAGTATACTAAGTAAGGTAAGAACCAGACAAGATAATAACTGCAGTTCCATACCTGCATATCCATTTCTTGCACAGTCAGACCATGTATCATCCTTGGGTTGTGCTAGCTTCCCCTGTTGAGTATCTGAGTTATTGGCAGGCAAGTCCTTAGGATGGTAAGACAACAAAGGACATGAAAAGTACCTCTGCATTGGGGAAGATGGTCTCTCCGCCCTTCTCAACATTAGACAGGTACATGAGCACAGTAGCAATGCGATGGCCCCCAAGGACTTGATTTTTTTTGTCATGGAAGTAGTCAAAGTGTGGCTCATACTTCTCACCATTCTGGTAGTGTAATATCTGGATGGACTCACCATTCTCTGCAGAAGCCAGAACAATAACAACACCACTATTGACAACTGAAAGGAAGAAAGCTCAAGCCTGGATTGAGTAATTTGAAGTGTTTCAAGTTACCTGGTGGAAGAAATGTCCAAGCAGATATCCTCTCCTCTATTCTCGTCACTACTTCATCCTGCAAAATGAACAGTTTAGTTAACATATGCAGTACATGGCGAGGTTGCTGCCAATCAGCAGATAAGGGTGTTTTCTAATAATTCGGGTGAGTCTACCTCAACTTGCTTGGGACTAAAAAGCTTTGTTGTTGTTATTGTTGTATAGTTATGCATGTGCTATGAAACTATGGCAATATTGCATGATAAATGAGGATTATGCTGACAAGAATAAATATTACTGGACAAACTGAGCTGAATGCAGACATGGATTAGCTTGCTAGAGAAAGGAACATTATGTCTGTGACAAACATACGATTAGCTTTTTAACTTAGGTCAATAGCACAATTGTCCCTAATATAAAGTGCTTGCTAGAGAAAGGAACATTATGTCTGTGACTCTGTGCATACAGGTGTCTACCAAAATATTGAATCCAGAGCAATGTTTGAGGTTGGAAAATCTTGAGCGATCACTATAAGACTTAAGACCAAACAGACTTCAGGCTGTGAAATCCATAAGTGGTTTTATGCACTAGTTATGAAAATACATTAATACATTCAATCAGATCATTATTCGTTGAGATGAGATAGTCACTAGTCAACATTTGTTGAAAACATGCATGTGCAGCATGCATATACACAAGGAGTGGGAGAGTGACCAAATCTATGGGAAACACACAAAAAATTAGGGATTATTAAGGCAGTGAGCCAGAAACCCATAAAGCCAATTTTATGCAGCGAGTGGGAGAGAGTGATAAAGGCTTTTTAGGTGACGCCTATATGTGAAACATGACAAAATGTGTCCAGGATGCCATAGGATGTCACAAGGTTCTAGTTATCACTTATGCCTTGTCAAGAAGGCAGCATCTAGGCAACATGACATGCTCAAGATGCCACAGGACACCTTATCGCCACAAAAACCCTGATGATACATAGTAATATAATAAAGAAACCAGGAAAGGAGCAGGAGTAAACTTAATTCAAATGGAAAAGAATTGATTGTGTAGAGTTCAGTTCAGCGAACACAAGATTATAGGACATAATGCAGTGAAGGCCTTGGCAACTAAAAAAGTAAGAAGATATGTACTGTATTTCATGGAGCACAGTGCAAGTCTCAAACTAAAAAAAAGGTGGATGGAAGGCGCACACTTTCATATCTTAGCATACAAAGACATTCAACTTGAACAGTAAATCATTGGGCATTTCAGTTTTCATTTATGCAGAAGTTTAAAAGCATTCATGCGGTCATGCCTTCAATGAACCTAAACACTCCATAAATTTTCAGAGGGGCAAAGCAAAATATATACTCCCTCCGTCCCAATAGAAGCTTACTTATAGGTTTTGTTGACTACGACTTTGACCAATGATTTTGATAAATTTAATTAATTTTAATAATATAAATTATATATATTATGAAAGTATTTCTTTTGATGAATTTAAAAGTACAAATATCAAGTTTTTAAATTTAACAAAATCTATAAAAATCATTGGTCAAAGCGTCAGTCAACAAAAGCTAGAAATAAACTTCTACTGGGACGGATGTAGTATATCTATAAGGTCAGAGTCCGAAAGTGAGGCGCAATGATATTTCAGTCTGAGAGCCAGAACAAAAACTACCAAAACCATCAACTAAATGTCAGTCATGTTAGCAGCAATAGCATCTCCAATTTAATTGAGAAGCAAAATGTGCAGGATAGTTGTAGTAGCCAAAACTATTCGGATTCAAGTATCTCCAATTTCAATCATAAATCACCATTGCTAACTGAAGAATTATAAAGATAAAACGAGAACGGTCAGTCAATTCAAGCACAAAAATTATCCTGCTACTACAGGTTTTTTTCACGAACCTACTTGAGATTAAATTGCATTTGGGCAAGAGTGTTTTCATAAATAACATTTAGTCATGCTATTATGAGTGTCTAAACCAAATCACACAGAACCAAGGTTCATGAAAGAGCTGCAGAGCCAAGAACTAATTGCATCCAAAAAATACCATTAATCACTGAAGAGACATGAAGACAAAGTGAAGCCTGCCAATTCTGTTTTTTTCTTAACTAACATATCTAAGATTTTTGGTACCCAATGCACATAGCAAATAACAATCTATTTGATACCACAGTCCCCAGACCCTGCATAATAAGCAGGAGCTACGTGCACCTGGCTGACCTTTTAATGCCACATTCCGTATCAAGGTCACTGTGGAAGAATACACGAACATACCCTTGGCACGCAAGCAACCAATCTGAAAAGGACAGCTTTTCACCTCCAAACCAATTCAAAGCCCTAGAACAATCGTCGACATCCAGTGAAATCATTCAGGGCAATGCATCTTACCTGCTTCTTCTCCAGAAACATGCCGGAGCTGGTCCGCACCTCGCTCTGGACGCTCTTCCCGGACTCATTGTCCGCCACCATCGACTTCTCCAGCTTATTCTTGGCCTTCAAAAACCCCGAATCAATCATTCAATCAACTCAAATTAAAGCACAACCACCAGTTGCTAACCAGATCAAGCAGCTCGCTCACTACTCACCAGCTCGATCAGGTGGTCGCACTCCGCGTCCGACAGGAACCCCTTGTGCAGGAACGCCCTAACGACCACGCAAAGCCAAACACCGTCAGAATCAGGGGGGTGTCAGGGACAGACGAAAGAAAGAGAGCAGAGCGAGAGGCAGATCAGATCGTCACCTGGGGCGCCACGAGAGCTGGACCACGCGGGAGGGGTCAAAGGCGCCGGCGTTCGACGCCACGGCAGAGACACCATTGCCGACAAGGCGAAGCGTTATGGCGGCGGCGAAGAGGAGATGGATGTGGCAGATAGCCATGGCGCGGCGCGAGATGGAGGCGGACCCGGACGGCGGTGTTCGGGGCACTTGCTGGGGAAGAAGAGCTGACGCGTCGCAGGAGACCCGCTGGACATTGGGTCCGGGATTATGTGGGACCCAGCTGTCAATGACAAAAGATGAGGGCAAGCATCGTTTTTGGTTTCCTTCTGGAATTTTCCATGGCCACGCTTCTGGCATGTTGCTCTGGAAAGCGGGGAAGCAATACGTCTTCCCAATTCCTATTTTAATTTTCCGTCAATCTCACTAACTCCTTAAACTTTATACCTAGCTCGTCTCGAATATGTTACATGTGCTTAGCTCTCAGGTGAACTCGAAGTGAGTCTAGTCTTTTAAAAACTGTTCTAAAAATACGACGTAGATTTTCTTTTTGGAAAATTAGATATCTACTTACTATAATTCTGTCAAATTTAAAATATACCATTACAACTCACAAAACCTTATCACTTTCATTACAATTTCACTAAATTTTAAAATATACCATTAAATACTCTTTTATACTCTTTTTGACAGTTCATATGTATGTTTAACATGCAATACTTTAGTATAAACCAAAATACCTCTATGTTGACTCTTTCTGTGTGCTACTGCACCTAGATCTCTCAGATGAGCAAAGCAACATTAATATATTATAATTTGACTAGAGAAAAGGAATGCCAATATTATAGTTAGATAAAAAAAATTGACCACAAATCTAGACTAAGTTATTCACCACAGAACATCATTCATTGTAAACGCTGATCACATTACGTGTTCCTAGCCATCACTATAACCACCACAGTAGACTATAACAGGTTCATTCTAGATACTTATGTAACCATATACAGGTTACTCATATATGACATGTTCGCAAAAACAATGACATAAACAGATATCACAGATTTAGCCAAGATCTAAGACTCCTAACAACTCTGGGAGGTGGTGCTGTTGCTTCTCTGTTTTGCTTCTTCTTTGGAGTTTTTTTTTTGAGTCTTCTTTTTTTAGCTACTGAAAGTCCCTTCATTTTGTCTCTTTCTGAAAATAAAAGTATGATAATAAATATAATAAAAAAATAGCTAAGAATTAAAGTATTAAACACAATACCTCTTCTTAGTAATTGCTTCCATGGGCTCATCCTCCTCATCTGGTGCCTCCGCAAGTTTGCAGGTCTTTTCAGAGTGCCCAAAATCACCACATCTTTTACATTTAACCTTTTTCTTTGTTCCTCCTTCAATAGCACTTCTGATTCTCTGTACTCGAGGCCTCCCTGGAGCTCTTTTTTGAAGAGGCGGGAACACTTTAAAGCCAAGATCTACATGAATCCATTGGTCATGTCGGTATTGTTGGAACTCTCCCTGCATATACTTCTCTAAATCTGCTAATAGAGTAGTAATCATGCACAAAATCCTTGATGCGGATACCTCTATTGCAGCAAATCCACCCCAATGCATGGCTGCACGGCTTTTCTGTGACTTGCCATTGTCTACATGAACATCTTTGATTTTGCAGGTCCACTGTGTGTCTTCTAGTGATGTTGTCAGGATCAACAAGTGTTATTTCAGCAAACTCATTATCACTTCTCTCCACCTTGACCACTCTCAAATTAGTACTCTGTTTGTTGAGCTGAGACTCCACACTAGGGAGTATTCCATCTGGTGGCATGTCCTCTCCAATTCTCCTCCTAAGGTACGTCTTCTCCATTATTAACTCCTTTAGGCTATCAACAACCTCATGAAGATTTAGACCTTTCAGTGGTTTTATCTGGTTGTTAAAGCTTTCAGCCACATTATTTGTCAGGTAATCACACTTGCTTAATTCAGAAAAACCACACCTATACCAGATCCTATTGTGATTTGTGTCAAAATAATCTACAACATCAGGAGCAAAAGCAAATATTTTTTTCATGTGCCACTTGAACTTGTCTTTAGTATAGCTCCTTGCTGCTGGGTACAAATGCTCAGTAAAGATAGGACTTCGATACCTTTTAATAAAATTTTCATACAAGTGCCTCATGCACTCTTTGTGCTCAGCCTCAGGAAAAACTAGTCTAACAGCACTACCCAATCCTTTGCATGCATTAGTGGACACAACTAAGCCTATGGGACTTCCTATAGCCCTATTCAATTGTTGTATGAACCACAACCAATTGTCATCTGTTTTTGATTCAAATATTGCATATGCCACATAGAACAACTAATTATGTCCATCCACAGATGTTGCTGATGCTAATTGTCCAGTATACCTACCAACCAAACTAGTAGAATCTACAGCTAAGTATAGTCAACAACCTGTCAAAAATCCATCTATGCAAGGCTTTAAAGCAACAAACATCCTCTTAAACCTCATTTTCTTACCAGACTTTTGCAGTTCTATCTCCACAATTGAGCCTGACGACCTCTTCTCAATCTTGGCTTTCCAATTAAACAAAATCTGAAAGCTCTCTTCATACTTGCCATGGATCTGATCAATTGCTAACTTCATCCTTGCCTACACCTTTGAATACTTCAACTTGATTTGATACTGCTCTTCTAACTTCTCTTGTGCAGCCTTTGCACCCTTGTTTGGATTCTTCTTCAGTCAATCCCCAAGCCTATCTGCAACCCAACTTTGTGTAGCCATCTTTCCTTCCATGAGTTTGGTAGTTGGACAGTTATGTTCAAAGGGAAGCACCTTTATCTGCAAATGAATAAATATCAATGTCACTAAATATGTACAAGCGAAAAAATGAATAAATTTTAGTCAACCATAAACAAAATTACCTGTATTGTGCGGTCATCCTGCAACTTAGATGCATGGATACGCCATGGACAATCCTCATGCGCACAAGAAGCAATGAACCTTGATTTATCTGTCTTTAAATCAGAAAATTCAAATCCCCTTTTTACAGCATAATGCCTAATTGCTTTTCTGAATGAAATCATATCAGGAAATAGAGAATTTTTCCTAATCACTGGATTCTCTGGATCATGAATCACATTAGGTATTGTTGGGTCTGCATCAATGATTTCTGCCTCAGGAAGCACTCCTCCTTCAGCATCAACTAGAGCAGGTTCTGAAGGCTGCGCATTATACAATGGTGTAGGCTGTGTGGGTGGAACAACAACATAAATGTGCTCATCATTAACACCTACATATTCCTTATTAATATCAAATGGATCAGGCTCTGAAACATCAGGTTCTTCAAGTGAACCACTAGAGTGAGTAGCAGGTTGTACATGCTGTGATATAACAAGCTGAGTTGCAGGTTCTACTGATGCTATAACAACTGAAACAAGGAAACCGATCCCTGTTTTAGTATGTAGCTCATGTAAAAATTCTGCAACCTTTGTATTGTCAACCACAAACACAAGAAACCGGCCACACATCTCTGACTTGTGCATTTCAAAGAACTGAGCCATCTGATGTTCATCAACCATTCTAACATTCTCACTCACTATCTTGTCAAAAAACCTAACAGTTGCTGTCTGATTCGTGCCCCATGTTGCTCACTGTATAGACTTTGCATCAAATGTTCAAATGAAAAGCAATCTAACTCAACATTCCACTTAATAGTTCTGCCCTTAGTATAAGATTTCCTACCATCTGAGTACATGGCATAAGCTTCAACCTTAATCTCTAATGCAAAAGTGAGCCTACGTAAAATTAAACCAAGTCAATCCTACAGAAACCAACACTCCTAGGAACTCATGTCAATCCTAAAAATTGCTATCATCTATCACTTATATAGATGGACTGAGAAAAAATGAGCCCACTTATGCAGTTAGATTGAGGAAAAATACCTAGGTTTAGAGGGCACCGTCTCTAGTGCAGCCATCTCACGTGAGAAAAAAGACAAGAAACCTCCTAATGCGTCGCGTACCATGGGGATGAAGCCGAGTCAAGTGGCAGTAGAGGAAGAGAGGACGCTGTGCGACAATCGAAGGGCCAAGACAAGGTCGAGCGGAGCCGCCACGGCAGCCCCCGACGAGGCTGCGCGGCAGCTCCTCGCGCACGCCTCGGCAGCCCCTCGACGACGCTGCACGTGCGCTTGGCAGAGCCCCCGACGAAGCTGCGCGTTCGCCGCCTCGCGCAGGCCTCTGCAGCCACCGTCGAGGCTGCGCAGCGCTGTCTCACGTGCGTCTCGTGTGCGTCAATGCAGCTGCAGGAGAGTCCGAAGACCCGCAAGATCCAGCCGGCGTCGGCGCCGCAAGATCCAATCGCCGCCGCTGCCGCCACTTGCTATCAGGCCTAGGGTTTGATTTCGAGTGTTTCGTGTTTGAGTCACGGGACTAGCGGCCAGGTTGTGTTGTCTATCCAATGCGGGGGCATTTTTGTCCATACAAAAATACAGTATAGCAAATAGGTATACAAAATAGTCATCTACATACATGATGGTATAGTTCAAATCAAGGTGAAATTATAATGGCAGTGAGAAGGTTTATTGAATTGTAATGGTAAATTTCAAATCTAGTAGAATTGTAGTGGTAGATATCTAATTTTCCCTTTTTTCCCGTTTTCAATCCTTGTCGAGCATCTCGATCTTTGTTCCCACCAACAGCTGCTAACCTCGTCAGATCCACTTGCTCGTTTCCCCTTTCTCCCTCTCCCTTTCTCTGTAGCTGTTAGGTTTTCTGATGAACAATATTAGTGGTGGTAGGGAAGAAGGGCTGGAGGGCCTCATGAGTGGTCTTAAGCTCTTAAGGAGGAGCGAAGGCGAGTCTGAGGTGCTAAGCGGTTAGCGACGGAGAGGAGTGAGCAAGCAGCACAGACGGTGGGGAAGCTATTCGCCACCAAGGCAGCTAATGTGGAAGGTTTAAGCTAGACATTGAGGAAGATTTGGTGCTCAAATCTGGGTATCAAGTGCAAGGAGCTGGGGGACAATTTATTCCTGTTCACGTTTCTCCAGTCTTGTGGTAAGCGGAGGGCAGTGATGGAGGGGCCATGGGATTTTGGAGGCGACCTTCTCATCGTGATTGACTTCGACGGCAGCAAGAGACTGAAGGACCTGTCATTCCACCACATCCCCGTATGGATTCGGGTCTATGATCTCCCGTTGGTATGATGAACAAAGAAACAGGGACGGAGATCGGTAACAATGTGGGTAAAACTCTGCTAGTGGATGTAGATGAGGATGGTTTAGCAGTGGGAAGCTATCTCAGAGTCAAAATTCGGTTAGATATACGAAAGCCCCTCATGAGAGGTACGATCCTGGAGGAAGGTGGAGGGCAGGGAGGGGTATGGTGCATTGAGAGACAATACAAAGAAGAAGAGGACTGCAGAGGTGTATGAGGATGATAAATCCATTTCGAGTACAAAGAAGACAGATCACTAGAGCAGAGGTTGAGCAGGGAGCAAAGACATGAGAATGAAATGGTAGGACGGCTCAGTCAGTCCTGCCTGGATAAATAGGCTCATAGCTTGGAATTGCGGGGGATTGGGGAATGGCCCGACAATTTATAGACTTCTGGATGTTCATAAGGAGGAGACCCCGGATGTTTTGTTTTTGGCGGAGACAAAAAAAAACAATGCTAATTGGTTGGAATGGTTGAGGTGGAAGCTGGGCTTAACAAATATGGTGGCTCGGGACAATGAAGGCACTAAAGGCGGCTTAGCAATTTTTCGGCCGAAGGAGGCAGTGGCGTATCTAAGATTTTACAAAGGGTATGCCAAATTGTTTTTTCAACTGTACGGACGAAGACGGCGGTAGATATGGTAGCAGCGTTAGTCGCCGGAGGTTAGAGGAAGAGAAAAACTGAGCAAACTTCGCCGGAGGTTAGAAGAGGAGAAAAATTGAGCGAACTACAAAGCACTTGTCTTTCTCATCCAAAATGACCAAAGATGACGATCGACCACCCCAGACTATCAAATTTTACTGGATCTAGGAAACATGCGGTCTTATAAATGCATCATAAGCTCGGGCTCATAAAAAAAGATAGAAATATTTCAAAAAGAATATCAAATATTCTATCACTACAAACCAACAGTTTTATCCTTCTATCAAATATTCCGCTATTAAAAATTAAATGTTCTAAGTATTCCGCTTGAAGATTTCAGTAGAACTGAGTGTATTTGGTGTCAAAAATCACAACAGAGCAGATGCATCTGGATGAAAAAGGTAGTTACGTAAAACTCTAATAGATAGATAAACCGAGTACCTAAACATTAATTTAGGTACTTGGTTAAATTATAATAATCCAACATATACCTATATCAATATCTAAAATTTATTTATTTTAATTTTCAATAAATCCGATACACATATATAGCAATATTTTAGAACTATCTATGTGTATTTGTTATTTAGATATATGTTGGAATTAGGAATTTAATTAGTATGTGTGATAGAAACAGTTTGAGCTAAAAATTTAGGTAATGCCGCGTCATACATACGCCAGTGGAAGGAGGTGAACCTGACTGAAAAGTATGTCAAAATACCACATAGACACAGTGATAAAGGTGGAAGATGGCTTTGAATGGAGATATACGGGAGTATATGGGGAATCCAAAACGAAGGCAAGAGGAAAAAACGTGGAACATGCTGTGAGATTTGAAGAACAACTATGATCTTTCTTGGTGTGCAACGGTGATTTTAATGAGATTTTGTTGCAACACGAAAAGGAAGGAGGGGCCCCAAGAGCAGAGAGGCTGGTGGACCTGTTTCGTAAGGCCCTAGAGGATTGTGACCTCCATGACCTAGGGTACGTGGGAGATACATTCATGTGGCGCAACAACCACTATGATGCCACCGGTTTTGTGAAGGAAAGACTTGATCGAGCAGTGGCTAACACAATATGGTGGTGCAAGTTTTCCCCTTGTATGTGTGATTAATGGCGATCCACATCACTCGGATCACAGAACTGTTATTGTGGAGGTGGGTGACCGTGAACTAAGGTGCTGGGAGGGACCAAGGGAACTTCTAAAAAAATTTGAAGCTCGGTGGCTTGAGGAGGACGAATGTGCAGCACGAGCTGAGGAGGCTTGGGGGGCGGCGATGCTGAGTGGTGAAAATCTGCTGGAGATGCAAGGGATGGTTCTCAAGGAGCTGTGGGAGTGGGATCGGGATGTTTTGGGGGTGTTAGAGAAAAGATTGAAAAATGCAAAAAGAGAATTAGAAAGATGTCGAAGGAGGGGGATCTCCCAGCACAATGTAAATCGTGAACATGTATTAAAATATAAGCTTGAGCATTTAGAGGCCCAATTGCATGTGTACTGGAAGCAAAGGGCTCATAGTATGTGCCTCCTTAAGGGGGACCGCAACACGAAATTTGTTCAAGCTTCTGCTTCTGAGAGGAAGAGAAAAAAAAATCATGTTAAGAAACTTATGTCAGATGTGGCGAGGTGGTGGAGAGGGACCGGTTGAAAGGTTTTATCTCTAACCATTACCAAAATCTGTTCATATCGCAGGCAGTTGGGAGCATGGAGGAGGTTAGAAATTGTATTCCGCATCGGGTGTCGCAACAAGGGAATGAGCTTCTTTTAGCACCTTTTTCGGGAGAAGAGGTACGGGAGGCACTGCAATCCATTGGTGACCTGAAAGCGTCAGGTGCTGATGGCATGCCGGCGCTTTTCTACAAAAAATTTTGGCATCTCATCGGGGACCAGGTAAAACTGAAGGATCTCCAACCCATCAGTTTGTGTACAGTGCTATATAAACTGATTTCCAAAGTGATTGCCAACAGACTAAAGATAGTACTGCCTGACATCATATCCCCATCCCAAAGTGTATCTGTTCCGGGCCACATGATAACTGACAACGAGCTTCTTGCAAATGAGCTTACTCACTTTCTAAAAAATAAGAGAAGAGGGGCGGAAGGGGTGGCAGCGATCAAGCTGGACATAAATAAAGCATATGATCGGGAATGGAGTTTTCTGCAACAAACAATGGCCAGGCTAGGTTTCCATGCTAGATGGATTGAACTGGTAATGAAATGTGTGACTTCAGTCAGCTACAGAATCAAGGTCAACGCAGCATATACTGACACCATTTTCTCACAACGAGGATTAAGGCACAGGGACCCCTTATCTCCATACATCTTTCTTCTATGTGCAGAGGGGCTGTCAGGCATGCTACAGGAGGCAGAGAGAGAAGGCCGGATTATCCACTTGTTTTTCGCTGATGACTCACTAATTCTTATGAACGCAAATGAGGGTACTGCAGCTGAACTTACAAGAATCCTACAAGTTTATGAACTAGCATCAGGACAAATGATCAATAATGAGAAATCCTCCATCATGTTCAGTCCAAATACTCCCAGGCATATTAGAGACCACATGAGAAGTATACTTTCTATTCCAAGAGAAACAAGAAGTGAAAGATATTTGGGGCTACCAGTTTCGGTAGGCAAAGCAAAAAAGAAGACTTTCTCCTATATTAAATAGAAAGTATGGTCAATGATCCAAGTGTGGCAGGAGAAACTACTATCCAAAGTGGGAAAGGAAATTTTAATTAAGGCGGTTGCACAAGTGATTCCTACATATGCCATGTCATGCTTTGACATCACCAAGGGGCTATGTGATGAGCTAAGTACAATGATCGGTCGATACTGGTGAAGCCAACAAGATAAAGTGCACAAAATCCATTGGCTCAGTTGGGAGAAGCTTACTCGCTCAAAAAAGAAAGGAGGCCTGGGGTTTAGGGACTTTCATCTGTTTAACCAAGCAATGTTAGCAAGGCAGGCGTGGAGGTTACTAACCTGTCTGGATACTCTATGTGCGCAAGTGTTAAAAGCCAAATACTATCCCAACAGCAGCCTACTTCAGTGCCAACCAAGAGACGGCATTTCTTATTCATGGAGAAGCATTCTAGTTGGCGTGGAACTTCTTAAGGAAGGCCTAATTTGGAGGGTAGGGAATGGTGCAAACATAAACATCTGGTCTGATCCATGGTTACCAAGAGGTACAACTCGACGCCCAGCAACACCAAGGCGAAATTCCTTGCTGACCATAGTGGAAGAGCTTATCAATCCAATCAGGGGAAAATGGGATTGGAACTGGTGAAAGACACTTTCTGGGAGGAGGATGTGGAAATCATCCTCGGAATACCAATTGAGGAGGGGTTGGCGGACGGGCCAGCTTGGCATTTTGATTCAGCTGGGAGATTTTCAGTGAAATCTGCGTATAAAGTTGCCGTGCAATGCAGGGATCAAAAACGAGGTGCTTACGCATCCTCTTCGGGTTCATCAGCAAATTCGTCCCGTTGTTTCGACTGGCACAAGATATGGAAACAAAAACTCTCAAATAAGGTGAATATGTTTACTTGGCAGATGGCTCACAATATTCTTCCGATGCGATGCAACTTGGGGAGGAGAGGAGTGAAAACAGAGACAATATGTCTGCTGTGTGCGAGAGCAGATGAAGACTGTGGTCATTAGTTCTTCAAATGCAAGCAGGCCAGAGAGTGTTGGCGAGTGATGAACCTCGACCACATCCAGATAGACTTGATGTCAGCTCAGACCGAAAAAGAACTGCTGTAGAAAATCTAAGGGTACAAGCAGGAGGAGCAAAAAAAGATCATCATCTTCCTTTGGAGGTGGTGGTGTGCCCGGAACAAAGCGAATGCTGGAGAACAAAAATTGAACACAGCAGCAGTGTGCAGCTCAGTGGAATATCATCTGAGGGATGCTGAAATTTTGAGGAAATCACACAAGGTGAAGGAGCCCAGACAGTGTCAAATGGAAACCGCCGGAGGAGAGCAGGTACAAAATCAATGTTGATGGCACTTTTCTATCAACATCAGGCAAAGGTGGATGGGGCTATGTTGCACGCAACCATCAGGGGACCTTCCTCGACAGCGGAGCTGGCAATATTCAGTGGGTTCATTCGGCATTACAAGTTGAAGCGTTGGCAGCGATGCAGGGATTGAGGCGGGCAGCAGCGATTGGATTTACAAGGGTGATACTAGAGATGGATGCTGCTCAGCTGGGGAAAGCAATCATTTCAACCGATCTGGACCAAAGCCCGGAAGGGAGCTTGTTTAAGCAAATTAGAAGATGTACGGTAGAGGATTTTGTTTTCTGCTCTGTAGTGGTGTGCTCAAAGGCATGTAACAGGGTAGCAGATAGCTTTGCCTCTCATGGCGCTTGTGCTGTGCCATCTGGCGAGAGTGTTTTTTGTGTTCAACGCCTTGCTTTGTAACTGAACTTGTGTTCGGCAGCATGCCTGAGCCTGGTACTTAATGGAAGTAGTTGATTCAAAAAAAAAATTCCTATTTTAAAGATAATTGCATGGTTGCTTTTGTTTTAAAAAGTTAATTTTAATAATGATTTTTAAAAAAAATTGCAAAGATGATCCTGTTTTTTTTATTCTGGATATGCTGTTTGACCTTTTTTTTAACTTTGTTACACAATTTTTTTTTTCAAAAATTAAATAAATTTATAAAACATTTAAAAATTGTAAATAGACAATACTATCCCTTACTCTTTTACTCATTTGTTCCACTCAAATCAGATCTGAACTTGAAGCCTCTCAATTCGTCATTTTAACCATAATATTCGTACAAAACGACGCTGCTAGAGGGTGAAGTGAGGTCGAGCGCAGAGGCGAAGGAGTGCTAGGTGCCCGTCAGGCAAGCAGGCACAGGAGCCGGCTGGGCGTGGATGTCGGTTTTTGTAAAAATAGACAATACTATCCCTTACTCTTTTACTTATTTGTTCCACTCAAATCAGATCTGAACTTGAAGCCTCCCAATTCGTCATCTTAACCATAATATTCGTACAAAGCGACGCTGCTAGAGGGTGAAGTGAGGTCGAGCGCAGGGGCGAAGGAGTGCTAGGTGCCCGTCAGGCAAGCAAGCACAGGTGCCCGTCAGTCTGATCCGGTATTATCAGATCACCAGTTTTCGTTAGAAACATATCGAAGTACTATAGCAAAATACCCATTTGACCGGCTAAGTGATCGATTTTTTTTAAAACTAAAATCAAAACGGTTTTGAAAACCCAGCGTGTGAATGGGCGCACGTGCGTGCGCAGGAGCCGGTCGCTGCTCGGGGAAGGCGTGGGGCTGCGGGGATAGCTTGGACAACGCGCTTGCAGTGATGATTTGCGGAAAGTGCTACAAGGTGCCTTTGGGGTCCGTTTCTTTTGATTAAAATATTGATTCACACTCCACTCTACAGTTTAATATTGGAGATTTTTTTCAACGTAATGAGATGAACAGAGAGTATGTTGCTGTCAAAATGCTGAAAAATAGCTAAAAATTTATTGGACCTATTTTGCTGCCTATCGGAGTGGTGCTGTTGCTTTTATTCGACCTGTTCTATTGCTTTTATTCAAGAAATATTGCTATCGATGGGAGTAATATCTAAGTAATATGTGAGGGTATCTAAATACCAACAGTTATGTTGTTGTGGAAATGATAAAATACTTTAAATTTTATCATAAATTTGTTTGTCATGTTTTGCTAAAATATTGCTCTTATATTGTGTTCCATCACATTCTATCAAGTCAAAATAAGAGTAAATGTGTAAGAGCTTTGAGAAAATGGCAATACTAAAAAGGGCATTTTAGTCTTTTTAATTAAGATTTAGCACCGTTAAAAGCACATAACGAAACAGAGGCATCTTATTGCTTTGAATTTTAAAAACAAGTTTATTTTTGCAAAATCTCAAAAACAAATTCATTATTAAAATTGACTCTTAAAACAAAAGCAACCGTGAAATTGCCCTTTAAAAAAAAATCAGAATAACAACTGTAACAGCCGCTGGTCACTGTTGACATCTTCAAATTTAAGGCCAAAAAATCAACCTATTACTGAAGCTACAAATGCAGGACATTTGCCCAGGATGGCTCAATATTTTTCACTATATAGGAATCTTTGATATTCATACATACAAGCTGAATTACATGCAACTCGAAGGCTGCCTGGAAGTCAAATTTATAAAAAGTAGCTTTAAGAATAGAGAGAGTAGCTAAATTTAAGTAGATAGAAACAGTAGAGAAATTGACGATGCAACACGCCTCTATCATAGCATCGTAAATGCTAACTGAAAGATGCAGCAATAGTGTAAGTTTAGAAACTGAATGACTTATTTTAAATAGACAGTAGAATGTCAAACCATCACTTATACTTTCTCTGATCAATCACTCCATCACTCAAATTTTACCCAAATAATTTTCATACTTGGTTCCCATACAAATTTACCCATCAAGTTTCGTTCTATCCTTGAGTAAAGTCGCTCCACTTTTTCTCTGTCTCTCCATGATTTCTACGCCCAAAGTCATTACTCCCATAGCCTTAAACGCTTTGCATACCACTGTCACCTGCCGTTGGATCTTGCGCGGCGCTATTGTTGGACTCCTCATGGGCCACACTGGCATCATCAGGCTCTCTTGTTTCGTTGTGCCTCATATTTCTTCCTTCAACAAGGAACATATAAAGGGAAGATGAAGCTTAATATCTCATGTCGGTCACCTCATTTAGAGATAGTGTGGCGCCGAGGTACCCTAGAGTCACACGGGAGTTGTTGGGTGCTCTCACCCTCCATGATGCCTTCAAGCTTGGTAGGGCGCCCAATTTAGTTAAAGTATATGTGCTTTATTCAGTATATGTAGCGGGGTCCAATGTCGTAACTTCTTATTCCTGTATTGAGCGTTAGAACGACGATTAAAATTGAACAGAGGAAATAAATGAGAACTATTTGTAGAACGAATGTGCCTCACTATCAAGAAACAAAAAACCAATAGTAGAGTGCCAAAAGACTCGTACGAGTTGTACCACAGGAAAATTTTCAGTACATAAAATAGTACATTAGTTTATACATTTGCAAAGACAAAATCACCAAATCTCTTCACAAAAGTTGATTCTCATCTGTAATACCTATATAGTTGCTCTCACTATCTCATCTCTCATGAAGCCACATCATCATTTTTGTTTGCACCGTCTAATCACAACCCTTTCAACCATCTCGACCGTTCATGATTTAACCTTCTACCTCCTCCTCTTCCCACATCGCACTTGCTTCAATAGTGACCATTGTTACTGGGCAATCATGAAAACCCACTAATCATATGTTACTACGACCAATCAAAGAGTTGTTATGCTAATAGTGCTAATGGATTCATGAAAGCCCACTAATCTTGCATTTTTACAGCCAAACAATATGTTGTTACGCTAATGATGCTAATGTCATTAATACTCTTATCACTACTACCAGCGGTGGGGTAACGATTCATCAGACCAGGTCGTTTTTCTTCTTCCTATTGGTTTTCCTTTCTTCCAGTTTGTTCTGCTATGTTTTCTACCTATTGATTTTCAATTTGTTCTTTTTATTCTGGATTTGCTCTCGATTCTTTAATTTGTACCGTTCAAGTGTTCTTTCATTTAATTTTTTTAGTTGACTTATATACTATCATCTGGTTCATATTTTTTATGTTATCTTATAGGAGTCAAAATCAAGAGTGAAGCAAGTGGCCCCTAAGAAATTGGTATCTATGTTCAGAGAAGAGTATCTAAAGGCTTGGAAAAAAAAGGTTGTTTCCTGGTCTTCAAGATTCAATAGGGCTCAAGAAAGTAATTATTTTTTCCCATGCTTCGATTTCATAGATATGTCTTGGCAGTTGATCATCTTAGTGGCTAGTATTATCACCGCTATTGTCTCTGAAACAGGTAAATGGTAGATGAAATTTTCATTATTAACTATATGATTGCATTTTCATAACGTTATCTAACCACTTATAAATTTCTGCAGCAGCGTGACGGAAAATCATCTACTACCTCCATCCTAAAATATAAGCATTTCTGAGTTTAGTCAGAGTCAAACTACTTTAACTTTGACTATTGATAATAGAAAATTAATGATGTTTTATTATATATAGATCATGTTACTAAATTCTTTATGAAATAAATTTTTATAATATGTAACTTTTTATATTAGAAATTATTTAAATTTATAGATATAATTAGTCAAAGTTGAGAGAATTTGAGTTTGACCAAACTCAGCAATGAGAGGGATGGAGTAGTTTACTACAGATAGTAGGATAGAGAGTTCCCCGAGGTGCTGACCAAGCACCCATGCCTATTTCCTATATATTATTTAACTTACAATAACAGATCAAAATTACAATTTTAATCCAATACAAAATTTTCTTTTCATTTGGTTTAACTATGATATCTGACCAAAGCTGGAAATGAAATGAAGAAGCAGAACAAACTTTTTAACAAAACTTGAGTAAATTCCATTGCTCTTAAGGACTCATCCCTTTATTACTTTAGTCACGTGTATTAGTCAGAGAGTGGGGACCTGTTTGGTTTAGATTAGCATTAAAGAGGATTGAAGTGAAATAAAGGGGATTAAATCCTCATATAGGGAGTAATGCATTTAGTCCCTTCCAATCTCAATCGATAAAACCGAACGGCTCTAGAAGAGAATGAATCCATTACTAGTTAGGTAAGGATTTAATACTCTTATCGAATCTATTGTTAGTTATGTGAGGATTTAATCCTCTCATTCCACTTTAATCCACTCCAACCTTTTCTTCTTATGTAAAGAGACAGCTCTCCCAAATATTTTTAAAAATATCCTCTTCAACCTCACCCAAACGAATGAGATGCATATCCTCTTCTATAATGTCCATATATGTTATTGATACATACATCAATTTTATATTTTGGTGACCCTACTACAGCATAGGAAGTCAATCCAACCGAATGAGCTAAGAGCAACTCCAACAAGGTAGCTATAATTTGAATACCTAAAACAAGATTTAGGTAGTAGCTAAATCAGTATGAGTATTAAAAAAAACTTTCAACTCCAACAGGTACATATAATTATATAGGTAAAAAAAAAATTAAATATGCCACATCATCTAGATTTGTGGTCCATGGACTATTTTTTTAGTTGGCCCAGTTTGTAATCTAAATTTTAAACACCATATATCTGGTCGGTGGCACAGAAAAACTCATACAATCAACCAATTGTTAGATCCATCCATCAAGACACTGGCGATGCACAACGACAGCTACACTCTAGTGCCGAGTGATCGCTTGCCTCCTCCGAAGTCGGGTGACTCGGATCCTCGAAGATGGCACCTCCGTATTCGGTTCCCAGCCATCGCATATGCCTATGCTGATTGTATGCTGTGTTTGCAGCTGATCAACACATCTTCCTGAGATATTGAAGGCCCTTGCAGCACGGGATGTGTTTGCCGAGATGAGAGGCTCAAAATTGACGTAAAGGAGCTACAATGCAAGCTATCTATAGGTGGGGATGAATTTTTGATGGATTGGTCGATGTAAATGATTCTCAGATCTGAGTACCGTATTTCAAGGAGAAGGGGATAGCTAAAATTAGGTGGTTAAGAGTACTATTTTTGCCTTAGAATTTAGGTATATAATTTAACTACCTATTTTCCGGGTGCCATGTACCATTTCTCAAGTCTACAAATGCACAAGTGGGGGAGAAGCCGAAGCCTCGCCGCACAGCCCCCGAAATTGCAACGCGAACCCCGAAACTGAGAGCTCCAATTTCCAAACGCGACGCGAGCAGGCCGACAAGGATAGTGAGGGAGACGAAAGGGGGGAGGGAGGGAGGAAGCGAGGGCGCAAAACCCAAACCCTAACAATCATTCCAGCCCCCCAGCTCCGCGTCTCCGGAACATTCCAGAACCTTCGGGCGTCCCGGCGGAACTTCCCACCGGTGAGCCCCCGCGCTCGTTCCGGATCTCCTCCCATTTCCGTCCGCGCGGCGGGATCCTGACGGGCTTTTCGTGATGCAGAAGCAGGCCTGAGCGCGGGCGTTTGGATCGGAGGACGCAACGCTGGCGGCGCGCGGCGGCGGCAGGTGATGGCGGATCCGCCTGGCGGTGGGGGGTATAGGGCTTGCGTCGAGGTCCAGGTCGAGGCGGCGGCGGGGCTAGGGCTGGCGAGACGAGAGCAGGGGAGGTGGAGGAGCGAGGGAGGATGCTGAGCGTGGTACGGGTGCACCTGCCATCGGAGATCCCGATCGTGGGCTGCGAGATCACGCCCTACGTGTTGCTGCGGCGGCCGGACGGCTCCATCTCCAATGATGACGTGCCTGAGACCTTGCCTGCTGATGGACAGTTCATGCGTTACAGATGGTGAGCAGCTGCTGACTTCGATTATCATTTTTTTTTGTTGGTAGAACTTGACATTACACCATAGCATAGTGCTTGGTTCTTGTTTCTGTGCCTATAGTAGTGAATTCTTGTTTACATGCTTATAGTACCGAATTTTGACCCATTGTAGGGCTTTCTAACAGAAACCTCGATTCTTGAGACTTGAGGTTGCTAAACTCTTGGGATGCACATTTCTCGAATCCATCCATGCATAGATGAATTAGAGCTACACAATTACGGTTTTCAATTATTTAAATTTATCCTTAGATTCGGAAAAAGAGCAGAACTCTAAAGTGTGTTAATTGAACATGGTTCTAGGCTTCTAGGATTGATTTTTTTTTTTTGAACTGGGCTGCAGCTTTAATGTGATTGGGTGATTTGTAGGGTGAACAATTCTGAAATTTTATTGTTGTTATTTTGCTGAATTCTGATACTTGAGCAGATACCATAATGAGTTTATTTGACATGTCGTTGATCTTAATTTACTTAAATAACAGTATGGACCTTATGGACCACCTGTGTCTTGCTACCCTTTTTTTTTATGATATCCGTTTGTTTTTACAAATTTCTGATGGATGATTATTAATAGACCATGGTACCAAGTGGGAGCTGTGTACACCGGGCTGCCCTTTTTTACTCATGTAATGCAATTCAAATTATATGAGATATGTCTATGATATGTTTACTGATAAGAATAAATTTAGCTCATTCTAGCAGTAAAATTGAATCAAACAAAAGTTAGCAATCATGTAATCTGTAACTTGGTATTTCTCTGACACAAAACCAACCCAAATTCATCTTTACACGATCGAAAGATTTTGATCACAGAAGTTTGGACACTCGTTTCCTTCTTACCAACCCATAACTGAACTGCAGATAGCATGTTTTAGTGTGCAGATACATTGCATAATGTCAGCTCTTCAGATGCTATTCTTGAGTTTTCTGTTTTCAAACATGTTTCTCTGAGCTTCCTGTCTCTAGTAGGTTGTGATTATATTAATGTGTTTTCTTACTTGAAGGTATCGCATACAAAGCGACCGGAAAATCCCTATCTGCAGTGTACATCCAATGGAGCAAGCTACAATACAGTGCCTAGGGTGTGTCAAGTCAAAAATACCTGTTGCTAAGAGCTACCACTGTTCAGCTAAATGCTTCTCTGATGCATGGCAGCACCACAAGGTTTTGCATGAGCGAGCTATTAGTGCTTTGAATGAAAATGGGGCTGAAGAAGAGGAGTTATTTGGCAAATTTAGCAGTGGTGGTTCTGGGGTTTTAAGTACTACTGGGTCTGGTCCATTGTCAAATTTTGGACACAGCCCTGGTGTTAATAATGGGCCCACGCCTTTGTATGCCTCAGGCACTGATAAGAACTCTGGTGAAACTTGGTTTGAAGTGGGACGCTCACGAACATATACGCCGACTGCTGATGATATTGGGCATGCACTAAAGTTCGAGTGTGTAGCTGTGGACGCAGAGAAAAAAGCTCCAGTGGGGCCTCCATCTTCAATTATGACATCACGTGTAATCCCAGCACCAACTCCTACTCCACGTCGTCTAATTCATATGAATGGAGATGTTTTAGGTCACCTGGATTTGGACAGTCAGACTTCATCCTTGGGAACATTCACTGTGCTGTCCTACAATATTCTTGCTGATGCATATGCTACAAGTGATGCATACAGCTACTGCCCAACATGGGCACTTTCATGGACATATAGAAGACAAAACTTGTTGCGTGAAATTATTGGCTATCATGCCGATATCATCTGCCTTCAAGAGGTAACTTTTTCTAAGCTGCCTCTCCTTTTGTTTTTAGCCTGGTTTTGTACATTTCTTGTTTTGACATGTGATTTAATAAGGTAAGTAAATCTAGCATGTATGATTTTTTTATCTGATGGGTGTGAGAATGGTAACTGAATGTCTACATTATTTTAGGTTTTTCTGCGAAGTTACTTTAGCTATCTTTGAACGTTCACTTAGTCGGTTTGCTTTGCGCCAGATGTATTGGTTTGCCAGCTAGTAGAAGAATGATATGTGCAAGATTCTTTTGATTAGCAAAACCATCATGTGTATGTTCATCAAGTTGAGCTAAACTCTTCTGTTTTAGGTACAATTAAACCACTTTGAAGACTTTTTTGCACCTGAGCTTGACAAACATGGGTATCAGGCACTTTACAAGAAAAGGACAACAGAGGTACAATGAGTTGATTTTATTTTGTTA
>BCLG01000481.1:112486-123567 GCA_001602295.1 Zoysia matrella
AAATTTGGTAACCATGGAGCTGAAAATCCTGGTAAAAGACAGCTCCTTTGTGTGGTATGTGAATACACTCTTCCTTCTTTACTGTGTATAAAAAGTCAGTTGTGCTCCTTTCTCTTTTCAATCAGTCAGATGATCAAAATTTACTAAGGCTATATTTTAGATGATTGATATGTAAATGGCAATGTTGAGCCATTTTGCTATAGACTTCGAGAGCAACTTTCCTACAAATTATTTATCATTTGTTTTACTTTTTTTATTGATGGGGTCCGTTCTCATTCTTGTCTGAATTGTTTTAACTTGCAGGCGAATACACATATAAATGTCCACCAAGATCTGAAAGATGTTAAATTATGGGAGGTCTGTATCATGATGTTCTATCTGCTTGTAGTTCATCTCCTATGGTCAAATTGGATATTTATGATTTTTACAGGTTCATACGCTCTTAAAAGGATTGGAAAAGATAGCTGTTAGTGCAGACATTCCGATGTTGGTCTGTGGAGATTTTAATTCAATCCCTGGGAGGTTTGTGTCACTAATACATCAGAGCATTATTTACATTTCAATACACTCTAAACGATTGGCTAGCTATGACTTTTGAAGTACTCAATTAGTCATTTGTGCCTTTCAGCACTCCACATGGACTTCTTGCAGTGGGCAAAGTCGATCAGATGCATCCTGATCTGGCCATAGACCCCCTTGGAATTTTACGCCCTTTGAGCAAGTTGAATCACCAGCTTCCACTGGTACAGTTGGTCAGCCATAGTTTTGCTTATATAGCTTATCCTCTTTGGCCTGGTCAACCTCTGACCAAAGGTGCTGGCTGTTCATAGGTTAGTGCGTATTCTTCATTTGCAAGAATGGCAGGTGTTGGTTATGATTTTGATCTCCAGCGAAGAAGGATGGACCCATCAACAAATGAACCGCTCTTCACAAACTGTACAAGAGATTTTACTGGGACTGTCGATTACATATTTTACACAGGTTTGCGCATACTTCTCTCTCCATCTGCAGGCCTCAATTGTTATGGGATAAAGTTTCAAGCCGCTACTGTGAACTCTTTGACGATGCTCATGTTTGGTTACTTATTTCAGCGGATTCGTTGACAGTGGAGTCATTATTGGAGCTTCTGGATGAGCAAAGCTTAAGAAAAGATACAGCTCTTCCATCACCTGAATGGTCGTCAGATCACATAGCACTCTTAGCTGAGTTCCGGTGCAAGCCTAGAATCAGACGGTGATATAATAGGTATGTTGTGGGGAGATCCGTGTTATCCTATTGAATCATAAGTATAGTCTGGAGCTACATATTAATTTTGTTCACATGAACCTTAAAAGAGCTTCAGAGGAAGACCTTCTGATGCGCCCCTTGGGTAGTTTAAGTAGTCAAATGGCAGAATTAGCTTTAAATTTCATTCTTTTTATGATTTTATATGAAGTATACTTGAGCCCTTTTATTTATTGATGCATATAATTTGTTTGAGTGTCCTTGCAATTGTGATCTTTTGTTTAGTTCCTTCTTCCCGAGAAAAGAAAGTAATTTGTCAACCATGCTAATTTTCTGTTTTGGCCTCAGGGAAATACTTCACATAGGAGTATAATTTATTTGCTTGAAGTCATTTGATTCATGTATAAAATACTTCTAACGTTACATCCGCATTTGTTCATTGTCTGAGTCTCCAGGTTTTGTACAAATGGTTAGCATCAGCATCATTTGTTCATCGGGGAAGCAAATATTAGGAAGAGCAGCAACAGCAACCTCACGAAGGAGGCGGCTTGTAACATTGATTTACTCTCTTACTCTACATTTCTCCTTTCATGCCATTTAAGAGGCCCCTCTGTAGTAGTACTTTCTATAGAAGAAAAATCCTCGACAGAAATATTTAACAGCGTCTGAGCCCTTTTTCATTTCCTCCTGTGTCTGGTCTCATTCCATTTTTGGTATCGTTGCTTCGGGACTGCTACCGATCCGAGCTTTGTACCAGCGAACTGCTTCCTGCTGGTAGTACATGGTTGGTGATGACCATGTCTGGTCGGCATGTACCGTTTGTAGTACGTGAATGCAAGGTGGCCTCGGTGTTAGTTGAGCTGTCACCCGTGCCACCTCGTCAGAGTTCGTTAGAACATGTGTGGCCTAGTCCCTGAGCGTGGGTACAGCTCATTTTCTTGATTTCTTCCTCCAGATAATTTCCATTGGCACCATAACACAATGGCGATTCGAACTACGTTTGCATGCCTGCTGGTACTTTGGATGCATTTTATTGGATCTTCCGATACTTTGGTTGATGTATAACGCGGTACTTTGGTTACAGTAAACCGCAAGGTTTTCTGGGTTGTGTTGGATGGACTGAACGGGAAGTAACCCGGCTTTACCGTTACGGCATGTTTTAGAAGTCGGATGCTTCTAACTCAAGGCTCCATTTGAAATATTTGAAACAACAATTTTACAAAAATTAGTTTAATTTTACAGAAAAAAAAACATGAAAAAAAGAAGAAATCTTTTGTTCCAAACGGGGTTTCAGGGTCTCAGTATGCTTCTGATTTCTTAAACTTCTAAACTCTTACTTTTTACTACCTTCGGTAATACTATTAATTTTAACATCAATTTTAATTATTCGTTTTATTAAAAAAAATTGTTTAAATGTGTAAAATCACAGAGTGACTAAACAGTCCGATAGAAAGAAGCTTCTGTTCGAGGCAACTGTCGCGCAGCCGTGCTGCAGAGAAAAAGTCAAGGCCGCCATGCGTAAGAAAACATACTGTACCCTGGTTTGACCACGTAATCTCAACCAACCGTATGCGCGTCCTTTGATGGTCTGGATAGCAGTTTGGAACGTTCCATTGGTTCCGTCGACAGCTGCTGCTCGCAGCGAATTCAGTCGACGCGGCAATGCTACAATCTTGCTACAATTCCAGGAACGTGTACTTTTAATACAGTCCCTCTTAACTTTTTGATGTTGTATTAGTAATTTACAGAGAGATATGACACATAAACTTGAATAGCATATTTTAAATTTCACAAAATTATAATAACATCTATCAAATTAATCTATACATTCTATAATTATTTTTAGGAATACAAACAGTAGTAATATGATTACATTCTTTTTCTATTGGGGTATAACAAAATAAATATATCAAAATCTTATATCAAAGGCAATATACTTAACACTCATACATACATATGCTTAACACTCATACATACTACAACACTAACCACATCGTATTATTTTCTGCTTGAGTTTCAAATTTATTACCGGCAATAAACATGTCATATCAATTTGCTTATTATGGATCAGAATTACCAGTGTCGTCAAATTTAGTATCTTACTAGTTCAATGTCCGTGCTTCGCAACGTTGAAAAACAGCTCAATAGTTAGCACTATTTTATTTAAACTATTTACATTATAACAATTCACATCTTTATTAGCACATATAATACACAGTCTCAAAAGCAAAAGGTGACACATGTAGTTTGGTGCCCTTGGCCATCATACAAAGCAGTAGTCCCCTCCATCAGGGAGCAATCTCATGCTAAAAATGCCAAAACAAAAATGATTATTCGCATAATGGCTCATGCTTGCTTGCTGATATTGCTGCGGGTGAGCCAGAGTTTTTTTTTCCATGGGAATTCTTCTCTATATGTTTGCTTGGTGAGCTCCAAGTGCCAGTAGTTTCTCCGGGTGCTGCATAAATCAATAACTTTTTCAACATCCATATATGAATTCATTTTGATTCCCTCACAAATCATTCTAAAAAAATCAATTAGCATAAACAGAGACCAATAAAATGACAATAAACCCTCACATATTGCATTGGTCACCTATATTGCATTGCTTTCTAGGTAGACAAGACAACATAGGCAGCATTTTGCAATACTTCATAGCTTGAATTTTCAGTATTTTTTTGCTTCATGTGGTTCCTGGGACAGCATCATAATTTTTCCATGAAAACTTTGCTCAATACCTTCAAATCTCAGGGTAAGATTATAATCCTCGTACCTTGTGTCAGTCCTCTCTATATGGCAGTGATCCCTCGATTCTTTGCTGGGCTGTTTTTCTATACCAGCTTTTAGATCAGAGCTCTCGCCATCGTAAAAGGACACCTTGGCTTGGATCACTGATAGCCAGCATAATGCTATAGAACTGTAGCAAAAATAGTACTTTATGGTCACTTGACATTCTGATCTATAGTAGCAACCTATAATAGCTATACAGCAGCATGTCAGTCCCTCCATTGCTAATTATAGTGTCAAGGTCATATTTTGCAAGAGATAAAGCTAGCTATTTCAAACCCAATATAAAATGAAACAACAAATTTGAAACATAAGTGCATGCCTTCATTTTACGAATACGATGAAGCTTAGCTTGGCATGTTTGGTCCACCTCGATCCCATTGTCTCTGCCTTCTCATTCTATCCGGCATTCCTGAAACACAAAAGATATGGTTTAAACATTGGTAAAAGCAGACCATGGTTTGTAACACAATCAACTGGGCAAACTGGACCAAACAAACAAATTTCACATTACGAGTCAATGTTTTAGACATGAGCTCAAACGAAGTTAACATCATCTTAATACTAAGAATCCATCCCAATACTAAACATCATCTTAATATTATAAGAATCCATCCCAAAACTAAACTCTCACAAATATAAACTAATCACAGCATATCGTCGTCCTCAAAACGCTCGGATGATATGAGTTATGATTAGGTGTAAACGAACAACGGATTGAACTTCCACCACGGACCTTGTTAATCAACGTGTTACCAATCATCTTCATGAATAGCTTATCCAGCGCCAAGGCCTTGCTGACGCTGACTGCAGGAGAAGCGTAGAGAACCCAACCCAACCCATCGAGGAGCTGGCATCAATCCCACACGCCAAAAAATTATGATGAAGAAGGAGAGAGGGGGAGGGGGTGGCATTGTGCTTACAACGGTCTCCCTTGTGAGGACCTGGGGGTCTTTGCACCCACACAACTGCTTGAGCTCAATGTCGCAGCATTTGAGGAGGACTGTAAGCAGTTGTCTCACCCCGACCAAGCACTGCATCATAATATTGTCCCCACTACTCTCGCCGTTGATTCCTGAGCTACGCCCCACGCTGCTCATCGGCGCTGCCCATCTCGCGGCTATGGGTCTAATCTAGCGAGGATGAATCAAACAAGAAACCCAAGGCAGGCTGATTCACCTGCGATTGGATCCATCAATCCGGCTTGGATTGTGGGCGGGATCGGGCAGGCTAGGGTTTTGGTTTGGAATTAGGGTTCGGGATTTTGGGAGATTTGGCGAACCCACAAACAGGGACAATGAGAACAAGCCCACGCGCTTTCGTTGGAAGCGAGTTCGGTTGAGGAGCCTGTCTCTTTGGCGGCGGCGGCGTAGGTTGTGGCGTCACGAGCGACAGCGGCTCGGCGACAACGAGGGCGGGCAGTAGGCGGCGTGGACTGCGCCGTGTGGTGACGCATTGCAGGGGCAGAAGGTGCGCAGCGCGGCAGCGAGGATGGGGCCGGGGCGGGGTCGTGCGAAGCTGTCGGAGTGAAACAAGGCGAGGAGCGGGGCCGGCGGCGGCGCATGCGAGGACAGATGGTGCGCGGCGCGAGGGTTAGGTTAGGGGCGGGGATAGGCAGGCCCATGTGTCGGCGTGGACCTGAGAGAGACGGAGATCTATTCACAGCCGTGAGATGAAGATCCAACGGTCCATGTCGCGAGTTGGCAGAAAGGCAAGATCCACCAAACTGGAATTTTATAGGAGCAGAGAAATGTACTTAATAACTACTTCAAAGCAAGGTTCATAGTATTGAGATCATGTAAACTCTTTCCTTGTATGTAAATACTTAATTGAGCTTTAAAAACCAACGTGTATTTTTTTTAAAAAAAAGAAAAACATTAGCGCAATTCTTCACCGATTTGAGATCATCACATAACTCATGATTGCTAAAGTTAGAGCATCTCTAAAAGTCTCTCTAAAATAAATTTTAAATTATCTTATTTAACACTTTCCTAAACTAAATTATTCTTAATCTTCATATAAGTTAGACGTGCTATAGAGGTCGTTATAAGGGCGAGGTATATGTTTGGAGATTTTCTCGATCGAAAGGTTTTTTCTTAGTGCAACACCGTGGATTGGATGCAGTCTTCTTTTTTTTTCTTTTGAAATCACCGTGTAGAGTGTGGATGGAATTTGAACAACCCAGGTGTGTTGACAAAATCACGGAGATTGAATGTTGGAGAAAGTTTCAATAATCAATATTGATCGAATGGGATCAAATTTAAAGTAAATGAATTTATTCCTTGGATTTATGATCAGATCCTGGGAATATTGAACATACCATTGCGATAATTTCTCACACATTGAAAATGGGAAAAATGCATGGAAAGCAGTTACCGTGCTAAAAGAGAAAAAGAAAAAGAAAAAAAAGAAAAAGACGGAGATCAACCATTCTGGTTGGTGAAACTAAAGCATAGATTGGAGGAGATATGACTCGGTTTTAAAGAAGACACTGTGCATGGTTTCATGTGATGCTACTGTCATATTATGTCATATCAGAAATCAACAACGTGTAAGTATGCGTGTAGTTTTTGAGTTTTATTTTTTTACATGGTAACTTTTCAGTCTAAGTTAGAATTCTTTTTCTATTTGAATGTAGTCGAAACACCTTCGAGGTACATTAACAAAATCACGCAACCTCTCGATGGAAATTGAATGTTGAAGAACATTGATTTCATGACAATCGAACAATTGATTGGAGTCAAGTTTCAAGTAAATGAATTTATATTTTGGATTTATGACCAGATCTGAGAACATTGAACATACATTGCGATAATTTCTTACACATTGAAAATGGAAAAATGCGTGAAAAGAGGGATCAACCATGTTGAGCCACATGAAATTGGAGGAAAGCCCAGGGGTGCATCTCGCAAATCACTCCAATTCGTCGCCTCCCTCCCTCCCTCCTCTCCTCGGCGAAGGAACACGGTGGAGCCACGCGAGAAAGAGCAGCGCGCGCCCACGCATCGGCGAGGCGTGATCACGAACCCAACCCCTCCGCCGCGCGAACTCGGCCGGATTTGGCCGCGCGGATCCCTCCCGATCTCGCGCCCGATCAGGCCCGCCAGGGGAGGCCCTCGAGCCTCCCGCCAGATCTCCGCGCCGTTTGTTGGGGTCCGCGGGCAGCGGAGGATAGAGGCTGGATGAAGGCGCGGATGAAGGACACGGTGCGGGTGGCTACCGTGCGGCTCGGCGGGGAGCAACACAACGGGACGGCCTCCTCCTCGGGGTTCGGGCGCCGGGAGTCGATGGCGGCCAGGACGGCGCGGCTCGGCGGCGACGGCCTCCTGAGGCAGCCGCAGCCGCAGGCTCCCACCGTGCGCACCGTCTACTGCAACGACCGCGAGGCCAACGCGCCCATCGGCTACAAGGTACGCCGCTCATTCAGTCATTCTCCCCGTTCGCTTCCATTCTATCATTCCCCGGATTGGATCCCGTGGGCACCCAAGCTCTCCGCTTGTGGCCGGGATGGACCTGGATCGTCTGCTGCGATGAGATAGCTTGGACGTCCTGCCTGTGGCTCGCTCAATGGTAATTTGTTTGTGGAGTCTCTCGCCTTCCGCATGTGCCTTTGGTGGGTTAGTGCCTCCCTGCAGCATAGGTGGCAGATTAGAACCTTGGTGCAGCTCAGGGGCCAGTTAAGCTATTGGGAGTTCCGGGAATGGGTGATGATACGCAGCATATTTTGCCATTTGCGGCCAGCAACATCGGGACAAATTGTTCATGCCCACCAGGTTATGCTTGGGACATTTAGGCCCAGTTTGTTTGAGCTAGAGCTTTCTGAAAAGCAGCTTTTGGTTAGTGGCTTTTGAGAGGCTGCTTTTGTAAAAGCTGCTGGTGTAAAAGTTGAGGCTGTTTGTTTGTACTGCTTTTGAGTTTGCTGTCAACGAGCTTTTGAGTTGAAACTAGTATATAATGTTTGAAACGCCCCTATGTGCTGTAAGAGAATACTACAATATACTCAACTCATTTTATTGCAATAAAAAATAATTTGATGCACAAACTAATATTAGAAAATTTCTTAATGCATACTAAAATCAAATAAGGTTAGGTAATTAATATATTATATTTATAAATCCACATTACTTGAGTTCCATACTAGTTACAATGATCATATTTTGGTATACTACTTATACCAAAATATCAAAAAATCAATTTGTCCCGTGTCACCTGACCAAAATATAAGACTCACATAACAACCATCCTAGTCTTCCATATCCATCAAAGCATTTGCAATGCTATCTCGAAATGTGTTCATGTCACCTTCATCCCAGGTGTGGTTGTCTGAGGTGATAATGATGGCTCATCAAAACCCGGCACAAAGTTCTCATCTTGATCACACATGTCAAAGAGGTCATCCGCCAAAGCATTCTCACGAATGAAATTGTGAAGTGCCATGCATGCAATGATTATTTGAGTTTGCTTTCGCTCAGAATATCTTGGCAATTGACCTAATATTCTCCACTTCATCTTCAACACACCGAAGGACCTCTCAATCACATTGCGAATAGATGAGTGAAAAAAGTCGAACTTTTCCTTTTTATTCCTAGGGCCAGCTCCCTGTCGAAACTCATTCAAATGATATGTCTCACCCTTGTATGGAGACAAGAAGCCCTTCCTATTAGGATATCCCGAATCAACAAGGTAATATTTTCCTACAGAACAAACATTTCCCATTTCTAAGAATTACATGTGATTACGTATAAATTGAAAGACAAGGGCTCCAATACCTTCAGGAGGAAACGGAAAAGTGGAAGCATATCTCTCCAAAGCATCATTAAAGACCCTTGTGTCATGTGCCGATCCTGGCCAACCGGCAACCACAAATGTGAACCTCATGTCGAAGTCACAAATAGCCAAGACATTTTGTGAAGTATATCGGTGTCGACCAATATGTGATACAGTCTTTGAAGCAGGCACAATGACAGGAACATGCGTGCCATCTATAGCTCCAATGCAACCATTAAAATGTGGATAGAATCGACTATCTTCCAGTCTTGAATGTATTTCATTGAACTGTGCATCCTTTAGTTTGATGATATCCTCACCAAGTTTGAAAACACAACCCAAGACTTCAGTGAACTGTCATGCAAACTATCAAAAATAGATCTACTTAACCTATACATTTTGTAGCAAGCTCTTGAATTGTTCAAGCATTTGATAACCCAATCATAACCTATCACCTCTGGTTCTCTTCTAGCTGACTTGTTCAGGTAGGTGTTGCAATAGTATGTCCCAAAAATCAGAGAAGCAGACAACACATGTTTCATTAGTTTCTCATGTGTGACCGCAATATCCAGTTTTTTTGCATAATCATCATCACTAGATGTGCAATCACTGTCGCTTGAACTCATCTACAAGCAACCAAAAACATGAATTACACACTGACAAAGAAAAATACATTGAAACATGGCAAAAGAAGTTATGATAGACAAGAAACAACAGACAAGTTCAATGCTGAAATTTAGATAACAGTATCATATCGTACTACAATACAAGACCAAGTTAAATGCTGAAATTTAAGGGGCTAACAAGTCTGGAATGAAAGGAAATTACACACTGATTAGCCACATAAAACTAACTTAGGATACATTAGGAACTGGATAACTAACTTAGGATACATTAGGAACTAGATAGGCTACTTCTTCCTCTCTTCATAGCACCTCTTTAACCAATTCAGTCGCCCTTCATTAGTCTCAAAAGTCATGAACATAGTGCGGTTTTCAGATTTCACAAAAAGCCTTGTAGCAATATAATGCTCATTACTCCCTTCAATGGCTTCACTTTCTTTAGCTAATTTCATGACTTCACGAATTTTGTCACGAGTCAAGTCACCTTGTATTGCCTTTGAGGTAACAGAATTGGTACTTATCACATCATCCACCATCTTGGACATAACACGAAGCATTAGATTTTTCCCTTTCTTAGGACTTTTTGCCTTCCTCTTTATTCCCCTTGAAGTAGTCTGGTATGAGTTGGTTGCTTGGTTCAGGCTTTCTTCCTCTCTCTCTTCATCATCTAGATTGTTTATGTCATCAAAATTAAAGGGGCTGCTTGGTTCAGCTTGACCTGGGATGCATGCCGATAGGCCAGACACTTCGCTCTTCTCGAACATAACCTCAAGTTCCTTGAGATTACCTGGTGGACCAAACCGTATTGCCTTCTTCTCTTTGTTTCTCTAAAATAAAGAAAGATAAATGATGAGATATATACAAATGTCACAAATAATAAAAATCAGAACACATGACAATTAATTAGATATACAATGCATTCTGCACCTTTGTGTTGTTCTCCCAAAAATCTTCACTTGCTGTGTATGTTTGCAAAGTTGGATTCCACCCAATTCCAGTAGTATGTGCCAACGAAAGCCAAAAATCATACAAGCTTTTGAGAGCATCCCAATGATTTTTCAGCTGGTTTTGAGTATATGGTCTGCCCGAACGGGCAGCAAACTTCTCAACCAAGTTCAGGTACCCTTTCGCAAACAATGTACCATGAGGTCTGTTTCCAGCCTCTATCTCCTCAACACAAATCTTACAGAATATCTTCGTAACACGGGCATCCCAATCTGCAATGATGCCATTCTTCACCTTCTTACCAGCAGCAAAATTATTGGCCATCTAATAGTCCAAAGTCATCAATTTTATAAAACATCAAGCATATATACATCAGGTCAGTAATAGGAACAATAGTATTTGACACTCCAACATTTGACAATCTCACACTGGAAGTTTGGAACATTTGACAATACCTCGAGGATGAGGACGCTGAGGCGGGAACGGCGCGGGCGACACGCAGACGGAGCCCAGACAGACGCGGGTGGAGTCGGGATCGGTGGAGAGCAGGCGGGAACAGTCGAGCTCCGGCGCGGATGGGGCGTGTGCTCCCCGAGACCGACGGGGAACCGACAGGGACGGAAGCGGGGCGGGTGGTCCCCGAGACCGACGGGGACGGATGCGGGGCGGGTGGTCCTCGAGACCGACGGGGACGGAGGCGGGGCGGGTGGTCCCCGAGACCGACGGGGACGGAGG